>BDJD01009808.1:31428-49823 GCA_002564525.1 Rosa multiflora
GAGGATTAAGGCCAACATGAATAAGAAGCTAGACTTGATTCTTAATGGTCAAGGAAACCAGGAGCAACTCCAACCTATGTCAAGCAAGATAGTTGAGCAAGTTTGCTTAATTTGTGAGAGTGATCAACATGAGACAATGCTTTGTCCAATAGGAGGTGCACTTCAAGTTGACATGGAGCAATGCAACCAAGTTGGTTTCCAACCAAGGCCAAGAAGTTAGTACGGTTGCGCAAAGGAAGCTTCCACCAAAGTTCAAAGATCCGGGTTCATTCACCATTCCATGCAAGATAGGTAAAACTTTCTTTGATAAAGCTTTGATGGATTTGGGTGCTAGTATCAACTTAATGCCTTATAGCATTTATGAGTCTCTTGAAATTGGTGAAATTCGGCCCATTGCTATCTCTTTGCAAATGGCGGATAGAAGTGTTGTTTACCCAAGAGGGGTTGTGGAAAATGTTCTTGTGAAGGTAGAAGACTTGATCCTACCAGTAGATTTCTTCATTCTAGACATGGAAGAGGCTTATCTTCATGAAAAAGAGTTGCATATCATCCTTGGGAGAGCATTATGGAAATCGCCGGTACTAAGATTGATGTTAAGGAGGGCTTCATGACCATGACCGTTCATGATACTACCATTGCTTTTAGAATCTTTGATGCAATGAGTAAGCCATCAAATGCCTATGATTGTTTCCGGATTGATGTTTTGGATGGTATTGACAAGATGGTGGAGAAAACTTTCATTGAAAATGCATCTCAAGTTCCATTGGAGACATGTTTCCATCATAATGGCATAGAGTTCATTGAGGAGGCAACCAAAGAAGCCGAGCTTACACTTGAAGTCTTAAGGCCTTGCACTCCACATTTGCAACCAAAGGTTGAGGTGCCACTTACTAATTCTACTCCTTTACTTCCATCAATTAAATGTCCTCCTACTCTTGACATGAAACCACTCCCTCCTCATTTAAAGTATGCTTTTATTGGTAAAAACCACAAGTTGCCCGTAATTATCTCTTCATGTTTGAGTGATTTGCAAGAACAAAAGCTACTTAGGGTGTTGGATGATCACAAGGAGGTCATTGGTTGGACAATTGCCGATATTAAAAGCTTAAGTCCAAGTATGTCCATGCATAAGATCCTCCTTGAAGATGATATGAAGCCTAGGAGGGATCCACAAAGGAGGCTCAATCCTCGATGCAAGAAGTAGTAAGGAACGAAGTAATGAAGCTACATGATGTTGGTGTCATCAACCCCATTTCCGATTCAAAGTGGGTGTCACCGGTTCAAGTGGTCCCAAGAAGAGTGGCATGACGGTTATGGCTAATGACAAGGGAGAGCTTGTCCCTCAAAGAGTAGCGAATGGGTCGAGATTGTGCATATACTACCGGAAGCTCAACAATGCCACAAGGAAAGATCACTTTCCATTGCCATTCATTGATCAAATGCTAGAGAGACTTGCCAACCATGAGTATTATTGCTTTCTTAATGGGTATAGTGGCTACAATCAAATCCTCATTGCTCCAGAAGACCAAACCAAGACCACCTTCACTTGTCCATATGGCACCTTTGCCTATAGAAGAATGTCATTCGGTTTGTGCAATGCACCGACAACTTTTCAAAGGTGCATGACTTCCATTTTTAGTGATATGGTGGAGAGATTCATTGAAGTGTTCATGGATGACTTTAGTGTCTTTAGGGATTCATTTGATCAATGCCTACACCATTTGGCCCTTGTGCTTCAAAGATGTGAAGATTGCAACTTAGTCTTGAATTATGAAAAGTGCCACTTCATGGTGAATGAGGGAATTGTTCTTGGGCATGTGGTGAGTTCAAGAGGAATGGAAGTTGACAAGGCCAAGGTGGAGCTCATTTCCAAGTTACCACCTCCACACAATGTTAAAGGAATTAGAAGCTTTCTTGGACATGCCGGTTTCTATAGAAGGTACATGAAGGATTTCTCCAAGATCTCTAAGCCCCTTTGTGATTTGCTAGCCAAGGATGCTCTCTTTGTGTTTGATGAACATTGCTTGAAGGCATTTGAGACAATCAAGGTGTTGCTCACTCAAGCTCCTATCATGATTGCACCAGATTGGTCTCTTCCTTTTGAATTAATGTGTGATGCTTTGAATTATGCTATGGGAGCGGTTTTTGCTCAAAAGAAGGAGAAGGTACTTCATGCTAGTCATACCTTGAATGATGCACAAATTAATTACACCCACTACTACAAAAACATGATTTAAGGACATTGAAACTGTGTCCTTAAATACATACAAGAACTCTTTAAAAAATAGTCCTCTATCCGGGAGTCATTGTAAGTCCGAAACAAGGACACCCGAAATGTGTCCTCTTATCTATACGAGGACACAGTTTATGTATCCTAATAGCTTTGGACGAGGTGTCCTTATATCCATAAGATGACACCTAAATTGCATCCTTATAGTATGAAATAAGTGTCCTCTTTTCTATATGAGGACACACCTAACAGATCTGAAAATGGAGTCCTTAAATGTTTGAGAGGACACAAAAACAACACTCCCAAATATGTCCTCTATTTTATACAAGAACACATAAATTGTGTCCTAAAAACTCTGAAAATAGAGTCCTTAAATTTATAAGAGGTCACAGAAAATACACTATCAAATGTGTCCTCTTTTCTATACAAGGACACACAAATTATGTACTCGAAATTCTGAAAATTGAGTCATTAAATCCATAAGGGAAACGATCTCATATTATAAAAAGTGCTCGCATAACAGCGAGTACACATCAAACAAGTCTATATATATATATATATATATATATATAGAACATTCCTTAATACATGTCTAAGATCCAAAAGAAGTAGCCTGCAAAAACCAAAAGTTCAACATGCCCAGAATGTTCTACTATGACTAATTTGAAGCTAGCTACATAATTCAAAGCTAGCTGCTGCTGCTACATATATAACTGAATTCATACCATCCAAAACAAGTAATACCTGCAAAAACAACATGTCCAACATCCAGAATTAATGTACTACTACTACTGATCGTAAGACACATAATTCAAAGCTAGTTGTTGCTACATATAAAACTCAATTCATTCCCAGAAATAAGAAATATACGTACTTGCATATATGCCAGTATTTTACTTCATCTTGGATATATCCATCAACCTGCTCTGCCCACTCTACTCGAACTACATCAACCTCCTCTTGAGTGTATGTCTCTTTTCCCTTAAACTGAAATGATCGATCAATAGATATATTTATTACATTATTATATAATGAATATTACAATAAAAAGTTTATGACCAGATTAAGAATCAACCTGCTAGTAAGCAATCACAATTAATCATAACATGTAAGCAGTACACAAGCATGAGGTACAACTATCTCGAAACAACCAGTTGGACCAAAATTAAGGTACAATTAATCAAAGCATGCAAGCAACACTTAGAATTGAGCTAAAACTGATCCAAAAAAATAGTACACAAAAATGATCGGGCTACAACTAATCAAAACATGCAACCAGTAACAAACTGAGCTAATTCACCTTATTACTAACCATATTTAAAATTGAGCTGCTTGGAGTTCCAATAATTTCTTTCATGTATTTCATGACATAATATCCACACTCCACCGATCCAAGTTGTCTGGGACACTATACAATAATTGAAGATCAACATTGCAACTACTGGTTTACCATCATGTCAAAGGAAAAAAAAGGTGGAAATGTACCTTAACCACCTCCCAATGAACTTTTTTACAATTCTTTCTTCCCTTTTGAGCATTAAACATTTTAATGGCACTGTATCAATAATGAGCTCAATAAGAAAACAGCAAGCTTGTGATTCGATGACCACTATGGAAACAACATCAATCCAATTTTAGACCATAAATAACTTAACAAACTATACATTAGGAAACACTCAACATCTCATTTTATTCAATTTTCAGATCATGAAAAGTAGAGGACAGAATCATTACAGCTCTACGATATTCTTCATTCCTGGATTGATGTTAGTGTTACCCAATAGGTCGAAATAATACACCAATGCAGTAAACGGGTTAATGGCAGCCAACAACCAATGATTCCTGCATTAAAAAATAAAATAGCTTTTAGTTTATAGTTCATGCATCTCCTAATAAAAATAACTTGAAATGTCATACAACAATAAACATACCCTGTATTATAAGGAGCAAGAATTAACTGATCTAATTGGGCAGACTCTAATCTTAGTGATAGCGCACATGATCTTGCCTCAACCTTTCCAGCTTCATTAGAGATGCGGCCAGGATCCACAAATGCATGCAAGTGATCCTCTTCCTTCATTTTCAACAATGACCAGAGGTGTCTACACAAAAGAAAAAAGACCTCTCTTTTATTTGAAACAAGCTTGTATTCACTGCCAAAGAGGACAAGAATAGCATGGGCGTGGTGGATACCTAAGCTTCTCCCTTGGAGCTTGGCTTGTTGTCACTCTCTATCTCGGCAGAACTTCAACTTTTAATTGGTGATTTTCCCTCCCCCCGCTTTTTCTCTTCACACCACTATAGTAGTGTAGTTCTTATCGGATAGCTACTAGCCTCCCTCATACTTGTAATTTAAAATTTGAATGGGATGATTATCTCCAACTATATTACATAACAGTGTATCCTTGACATTTGAATTGGTCAAAACTTTGAATAGCATTATATCTCATGTGCTTGCCGTTTGAATTTAG
Organism: Rosa multiflora; assembly: GCA_002564525.1. Classification (NCBI taxonomy): domain Eukaryota; kingdom Viridiplantae; phylum Streptophyta; class Magnoliopsida; order Rosales; family Rosaceae; genus Rosa; species Rosa multiflora. Next base: position 36,130 of record BDJD01009808.1, read on the forward strand.
TCAAAGCCAACCAAACTTTGAATAGCAATTATCCTCCTTTACTTGACATTCAAAGCTAACAAACTTTAAGGTTATCAACAGAGATGCATGAATGTTTTTTTTTTTTTGGGTCTCAAAACATCTTGTACGTGTACCAATATTTGTTATAATGGGGCTGTCACTTCGAAATTTTGAAAGACCATCACCATGTAGCCCCTCATTGAATTGGACTTGTGAATTTTTTCGGTTTCAACAATATTCAACAAATATTATTTATAAAAAATGAAATTAAGCTGACTGATACAAGGAATTAATGTGTGAGCTTCGAATTAGATGAAAAATTACTATTGTTTTCTCTTTTTTGTTTTTATTTTTAGACATGATTATTGTAAGTATCGAGAAAAAAATTATAAATTTCTCGGTATTATAGAAAATAGAAAAATAGAAAAATATGCACACTAATAAAAAGTATTTTTTATTTAGATTGTATTATTCATGCAGTTTATTATTATTTTTCATGTTATATATGGCCCTAGTAGTAGAACTAACTACCATATTAAGTAGCTAGCAAGTAAGGTTGTCACCGGGGGCAACACCAAGTTGGTTACAATAATCAATATAGTAGTCGACGCGTTTCTTTACAGTAGTAGGGTTTCCACCATCGCATTCAAGCGCACCATTAATGGCTCGGATAGTTTCCCCGAACCCTTCAACAATGACCGGGCGAACATTTTTCATCCAGTACCACAATGCAGTTTGAAAAGCAATGAGTGGGTCATTGGCCACGCTTTCAGGGGAATTTAGTCCGTCGAACCCAATACTTTCTCCGGCCGGACCGTAATTGAAGTTCCACGATAGTTGGATGGGTCCCCGGCCGTAATAACCTTTGTTCGGATTGCATGGATATTCCGTGTTAGTCTCGTCGCAGTAGTCTTTTGATGCTCCGTCTATCTCTTCTATGTAGCAAAAATCTGAACCACCACCGTACATATTACCATGTTAATTAACCACGTACGTACCCATAATTTCTGAATTTAGAAAAAAGAACAAGAGAAAAGTGACTTACGTCCAGTCTCATGGGTGACGTGGGCAAAGAAGGCGGCGATCTCCCGTTTAGAATCATTAAGGGAACCAATCTTACCAAACTGATCAAACAACTGGAGAGCATCAAGGAACGTAGCCCGAGAATAGAAGTCCCTCCCGGCACAGCTTGCTTCCGATTGATCAATTATCCCGTTGAAGAATGTCGGGGTCACGATGTCGGCCACCGGAACATCACTGGTACTGGGAGGTAGAGGCGTCGTTTGGCAAGGCCCCGCTTGGCATCCGGTCCCGCAGTAGTCGTCGCCGGTGCCGCAGTAGCCGTATCGGCTGCAGCACAGGTCCGCAGCACAACCACAATTTTGACCCTCAACTACACTTACACATAGGACTAGCACCAGAGCTATTCCTGCCACAATGACAAGCTGCTGCTGCTTCCGTATGTTTTTCGGTATTGCACAAGAGAAAGCAGGCGAACCCATGTTGATTTGCGTGGTAGCCAAGAGCTGGGTAGAATGAAGAAGAGGGGTGATCGGATATTGCAGATGAATTAAGGTGGAGAGTTGGTTGGTTATTTATAATGTGGAATATTTATGAAGGAATAGATGGGCAACTGTTAAGAGCTCGAAATTAAGTGGTGGGGACGTACCTACATAGAACCAACTTTCTAGACGTGGTGGAAGTGATCAATGGGGAGACTTCTGACTTGTGCCAATCATTCATTTTCTCCAACCATTTACTCTGAACTTTGTGATCCAGCCTCTCTGGACATCAAACCAATAACATAACATGTGAAAATTGCATAGTCAAACATACAAAGAAGGTCAACATTGTAGCCTCCTTTGCAAATCGGCATCCAAATGTGGAAAGTGACATGAATGAGACGACCAGGAACGCACGCCTAGAGGTAGAGGACCAATGCAGATATATCTCATTCTCAATTACTCGGTAGAAACAGTGCCACTCGACTACGCGGCCGCATTGAATTAGTCTACACTAGTTCTCATGAGATTTCCTAGTTGGACATTCCGTCTGCAAGGATGTTTTTGACTAATGTATCATCGCAAACCCAGTAAAAATGCAAGTAATAAGACTTCTCGAATTAAAATGCAAGTAATAAAACCCACCACTAGCTGTTCTTGGTATCATATTCAGTCGCCCACTACAACACATACTTGGATTAGTGTCTCTTCCGTTTTCCTCTAAAATCCTTCCTTGAAAAGTTAATTGGTTTCAGGCATCTTTTTTGAGGATTTTCAATGATCGAACCACCATATTCAGACCATCTAACTCTATCAGAGCAGAAACACCACAAATTCATGAAATCCAATAAAACATCCTAAGACTTTACATGGTCCCTGATGAACCGTTCCACCTCAGCTACCTCGCCTATAATACCCGCAGCTTCTGCAACTGTAACTTTGTTCTGACACTGAGTGAATGAAAATGGTTCACCAAGTACTCCAAGAGTAAAGTCATTTGCAATATCAGCTGTTGATATTGCACTTCTTGATGCCCGTAATTTGTCACTGAAAAATATTAGGAGACAAAAATATCAGGCAACAATGTATAATTAAATAAACATATAATTCATAAACAGAATAATGATATATCCACAGAGCAGTCTACAGTGAGCCAGGAGGAATTGATGACTTGAAAGAAATAAACAAAGCAAAATTCAATGCAAAATCTTGAATTGGACACGCCAAGGATCATAAATAGAAAACCACATAAATGAAGACACTGCTATTATCAGAAGAAATATCTTTCTCCAAAATATGAAAGCACACATCTCTACTCAAAAATTGAACATGGTGATAAAACATCAAGTGGTAAGTGCATAAGTACTTAACTAACCATATCCCATCAAGTCATTCTCAAAAACTTTCCATAAAATTACAATATGTTATCACACAAAAGGTAACAATGCTTAATTTTTTTTTCTTTTTATAAGAATTCAAATCTTACATTTCCTTCTCCAATTGTTTGCGAATGAACTCCTTGCTATGTGCTGTTACTTTTTCTGTCTTGTTGCAGAGAATAAGAATGGGAATTTTCTTCTTCACCACACTTGCCTTGGTCAAAAGATCGTACAGGTACCTGTTGCAATCAAAGTAGCAAGAATTTTTCATCACTTGCTAGTTGCACAATCAGGCTGGCACACTTAATCATGGTAAAATAGGTGCCAAAATAAGGCAAGAAAACTAGTCACTTTTAAAGTATCTAAATATAGCTCAGATGGGAAGTAGGGAAATTTTACTCTGAAACAGCACGCAAGTTTGGTAAGAATTCCAAAGCATCCACCACAAAAATTATACCAGCTGCTTGAGGCAAGAACTCATCTAGTTTGGGTCTGAGACGAGAATGTCCAGGAACATCAACAAGATGCACAGGCTTTAACTTTCCATTCTGTCAGGAGAAGACAAACAAAAGCATAGAACATGTTAAAGTCCGCAAAGTTGATTACAAAAACAACATCAAAAACCGAAGGAATGAATGTTTCTTAAGAAGGCATAGAAGGTAGTGATGCTTTACACAGAACTAAAGTGACTAGATAAGTTAGATCTGAAAAGGATACATATAAGCACATGAGGAATTTATATGTCACCTTTGATTTTTCAGAATTGAGCACAAAAGTTCCCTCATTTGGTTCCATTGATGTCACAGTACCTTGGTGAGCAGACCCATCCCGAAGCTGGAACATGAACCCAATCATGTCAGAAACATCAAATCAACATTTTTCAATGAATAGTTTTAGAAAGCTAGAATAGAAAGAAAAAAAAAACACACACACATAAGTTAATAAAAAAGTCATTGAAACTTTTTACCCAGATATTGCTTATTTTTCAGGCAATAAAAAGCATCTTACTGAAAACAGGCATGAAACTTGACTTGACAAGATGATAAAAATATAAAAGCCTGAAATATAAGATATATAAGCAAAGGGCAAACATTGAAGATGAGAAATAAGACAAGACTGGTGCCCATATGACAACCAATTAGTAAAAAGCTTGGAGAATCTTTTTAACTTTCTTAATTCACCCAACCAAAATAACAAGAAAGCCATATAACTTAAATGCATTTTGTTTGCATTACTTATCACGGGCTACACATGGCATTAGCGACCAAAAAACAAAATGGCATTAGCGGTTTAGAAAATTCAAACAACTGGTGAGTCTAATATGGACCTATACAATATGTTTAAGAAGAACAATAGCCAGCAAGGTATGTGCTTACTTGATAGAAAAGAACAGTCTTTCCACTCCCGCTAAGCCCACTCAGCAATATGGTATTAGCTTTTTGCCGTTTAAACAACCTACCTACATCACAAAAGGTATAACGAATAAATATCAATCTTGGAAGTACTTGAAAAATAAGATAACAAAGTTACGTGGATAAATACCTAATAAGAGTAAAACTGAGGTTACTAGCAAGATGGCAAGAGCAGCATAGATCTGAGTAGGAGGAACCTGCTGAATGTACTCATGTGCTTGAGACCATAATGGCTCTGCCTGTTTCTTCCATTGTTGCAATGCTTGAGATGACCATTGCTCTGCCTGTTTCTTCCATTCTTCGAATCCTTCCATGTTCTTATGGAAATTTAAGAGACTTCGAGTTTAATTTACAGTGAACCTTGGCCTCTTAACTGAAGTTGAGACCCTTTGGGATGTTTCAAGAACAAACGGAATTCAATTAGGAAACAATCACCCTAAGGGGAGACAGAGACAGGGTATTAGGAACTCAGATTGAAGATTTGGCATTTGAATATGAGAGATAAGATTAGGGCAGTTTATGCAGTAAACAGGAAAAATAGTGTGAAGCACCAGATATAGTTAACAAATCCCAAGACACACAATTCAAAAGACATAAGCCTACTAAAGAATGTTATCCTTACATGTTCACCTGCCAGACAGGGCATGAGAAAAATAGTTTCATTGATTATCTGTCAACTTATTCATACTGTAATTGTGATTAGGGGTAAGATTCATGAATGACTGTACAAATGGTCTCAAATCACAGCTTCCAAGTGTTATTTTTCATTGATTTCCGTTACAACACTGCAGCGAATTGTCATTACACAGAGAAGTAAATAAATCACCAATTCAGCATATCACACCTACTATTAATCTTGTAGTATCAAAGAACAACATTTGATGCATAATTTAGATTCAATCCAAATATTAAAACCACAGAAAAAGCTCTGTGCATTATGAAGGAGACCTGCATAACAGTAGAAGATGAAAATATTGGTGGAAAGCACCTTTAGCTCGTTAATCACAACACCCATTTTCCAACAGATGATAATCCTAAACTTGACCCTTCTAAGACTTTAAACACAATACCCCTAGCTAGGTTGTCCCACACCACAGGTTTGAACTACGTGAATCCCAACTGTGTATCTAAAGTAGTACATGAAACAAACTCTAAGGTAGTGTTTGGGTAAGGGATAAATTTACTCAATCTCATTTCCTTGCTTAAGGATAAAAAATAAATAAATAAAAAAGATTCAGATTTTACCTTGATTCGAAGATTCTGCTTCAATTTTCCAAAACCCAATTTGCTTGCGAACAAACAGTGGGTTCGTGGAATCCTTCAACCCAACACGATTGGTGTTAGTTCTGTGTGATGAAGACGATGAACAAGTTAAGATGATAGCTCATAGCTCATAGACAAAATCAAAATTGGGAGCAGTGAACCCAGTAAAATGTCATATAATTCCTTATCCAAACACTAAGCCTAATAGTAAAATTAGTGGAAAGAGCAAGAGCAGAAACACACCCCAAATCTAAAGCAAACAGTAAAAGGGTGGGTTGTGTGTGTGTGTGTAATGAAGTAGGACTCCAGTAATGAAGAATTGATCAAATCTGAAAACTTACCCTGCACTCTGCAATTCCAAGAGTCAAGAGACTAGAGACTCCCAATGCCGCAGCGAAGAAAGAGTGGGACTAGTGACAGCCAGATTTTTTTTATTCTGTGAACCCCGAAAATTAAAAGAAGGACTCAGACGGCGTCGTTCTGGTTCTGTTAAGAAACAAAAAAATAAAATAAAATAGTAATAATAATAAAAAGACAAAAAACCCATTCTCCCAAAAAAAAGAACTCTCTCTCAGTGTTTGTCCCTTCATCTCTCTCTATCACCGTGGTGGACGATTTAGATGACATTATCACAACCCATCAGATCAGACGCAGAGCACTGGGGTTGGGCTAGAAAGGGATACGCGTATTCCAGCCGTATCCCATATCGGTACGGGTTTTCACGTATCCATGCACACAAGTGATTTGGTAGTAGTAAAGATACAATTATATCCAAGAGAATACTTCTGTCTAATATGAATAAATATTTACAAATGGACGGAAAAAAAAGTTATAAGCAGCTTTTATGCTTGTTGACCTTAGATGTGTGTTTTGGTTGTTTTCTAAGTATCAAAGCTTAACTTGCATGATGTAAGTATACTATTTCTTGCCAACTCCATCGTTGCTGACTGTAACTTCTTTACTTGTGGGTGTAATGGAACAGAATTTGCAGGTGGCGATGAATTGAATATAGCTGAAATTGGTCCCAAATTTGAGCACCATGAGGTGTTTCCAGCAAGATCGAACTAACACAGGTCAGAGTTTATTTACTCTGTTGAGAAATTTTGGAACCAGTTAGTGTTTACTTCATTATTATGATGCTATATAAACTCCTGGTCTCATTATGACTTGTTGGATTGTGCTTTGAGATTTTGAGAAATATGTCGGGAATGTAGTATTGTTTCAATTGTGTGAACTAAATTTGCATATGGTAAATTGCTTGTAAGGATTCTACACAGGCAGAAACATATATTTTTTACTGGGGACAATCAGGGGTAGTGAAAATATAGAAATTAATGTAGCATTCAACAGTGATAAACATGTGTTGCTTTTCCTTACAAGCAAAGGTAGTTTGGGAAACATGTGTTTAGTGATAGCAATCATAAAATCTGTGAATTCCTCTGCAGAAGCATCTGAAGGGAAAAGTTTTACTTGCAGATGAATCTGCATAAGTAAAGGAAACATTAAAAAGGGGATTTTTGTTTTGCATTATCACATATATGGTGGTAATTCAATCAAAATTTTTTAGCATAATTAATGACAGAGGAATATCAGCCGAGTTGAAAGTTATAATGATTGATGACTACATTACCTACTCTGATGCTAGTCTGAATATAAGATTGTTTCAAAACATTTTCCTAGTTGCAAGGAGTACTGTTCTCGTTATTCTTCATAAATTGATTTTATCCACAGGAGGAGGTTGCCAAGGAGTTTGGCGTAGCACTGCAAGTTCAGCAGTTTTGGCTGTGGGCAAAGCCTCAAAACCATACATATCCTGGATTGCCAATTGATCTATCAGAAATATGATTTCCAGATTGATGCTTTCATTGAGAAGCCATGGATTTAGTTTAAGAAGCCAAGGTTTTGAGAAAGACACCGAAGGGTCCAATAATAAAGTACGTGACGCGGCGAGTCTGACGGCTCCGGCGACGGTTTGTGGTGCAGGAGATACAAAAGTTAATCTACTCTTCGTGCTCTACATGCTAGTGTAAGTAGTTTTTGAATTGGATTACATTTTGAAGATTTAAAGTTTGGGGCCATGGCAATACTGTTATCGGTGGACTTGCCCTTACGTGTCTTGTTTTTGTCTTCAGCCACGCTAGAGGCCTGGGTCACTTTGGGGCAGAAGCTTGACCTGGGTAGTGGCCTCGGACAGTCACTGTTGGGGCAACAAAAGACCAATGGAAGCAGCTGCAAGTCCCTCAGTGGACTTGCTCTATCTATTTGGATGCGTTGAAAACTTTACTTTGGAACCTATCATTTATGAAATACCTGGATTTTTCTTTCTTTCTTTGCTCTCGTCTTGTCCTCTTTGTCCATGTAATCACATTTATTTTGAAATTTGGTTCGTTGGGGAGTTTGTAAGTTGGTCCATTAAATAATGTACCATCTTTTAACGAAAATTCTTTTATACACGGCGGAATAATGTACCATCTTTTAACGAAAATTCTTTTATACACGGCGGTGTAAATGCACATACACTAATTAAGTAATCTTAGTCGTCTATATGTAGGGTCCGTTATTTTTCACTCAAAATTGTCCAATCTCAAAAGTGCGTGTATCTTCTCACTGTGTACCGAAGACTCTCCCATCTTTTAAATCTAAATGACTTGAGAGCCTAGGTATTATGTAGGAGCAATCCACCTTGAGCAAGGTGAAGAACAAATTTCAATGGATGACAAATTAAAATCAATCAAAAATCTTCCCATCTTCACCCCGTAGAGTCAATGGTTCATGTCAGGTTAAGGTATTTGTCATGTCACAAGAGACAAACCCAAACCCAACCCATTTAATAATCATGTCAGAAATTTAAACTCAAGCTCAATCTATTTATTAAACAGTTACCCATTTCCAACCCGCTTAACCCATTTAATAAATATGTCATGTCGTGTTGGACAAAATGACTCATTTAAGGTTTAACATTATTGTGACCCATTTAACTTAAAAAATGCATAAATTGATTAAATTCACTAGAAAATTTATAGTATTAACAGTGAAGTGGTAACCCTAGTTTAAAGTGAGAAAAAGAATTATTCAACCCTTATATATAATATTACTTTTTTAAATGGGTCGTCTACGTGGGTAATATATAATATATAACCTGATTCATTTAATAAATGGGTTATAAGGATTCACGTCGTATTGGCGAGTTGACCCGCGGCCGACCCGTTTATTAAATGGGTTATTGCAAGCCGACCCACGACCGACCCGCTTTTTAATCGTGCGGGTTTAACATGTTTTATTTCGTTTGGATTTCGAGTCATGTCGGAATGGACAGCCCTATTCACTCATCCAGATAATAGGGAACCAATCAAGGACACAAAAAAACCTTGCTAAAAAGAAAATATAGTAAATCAAGAAATCGTTAACCATCTACATTTGAGGCCACAAAATATTTCAATCCCAACAACACTAAATGAATTATAGCCTACTTGAGAAGGATCAAGAAACAATGTATCTCGTCAGCTGAGAACTAGTAGAGTTAGACCTCTCACATATTCTGCAACGGTTCTTTTTTGTACTCGGATAATACTAGTTGAAATCTCAAAGAACATAAAATTGGGATTTGAATATCAAGTTATACCATCAATTTTGATCCCACACCTCATAAAATGGATTGAAGTCATTTTGATTACAAATACCTTACTTCGGTCAGTTCAGTCTTAATTAGACTTCATGTTTTTCTCAACCGAAACATAATCGAACTCAGTCTGTTAGTTCAGTTTTGTTAAGCCTGACATCCAATTTAGAGTTGGTTTTCATTTAACTTGGCCCAGTTTAGCTGGTATTTGGCTGGTTTCAACCTGGGGGCCATGAATCTCGATCTTGAAGGCCAGCAGATCATGCAAAGGTGATCATAAGGCCATGGATCTCGACCGGGAGGCCACGGATCTAGACCAGGGAGCAATAAATCTTAACCGAGATGCTATGAGATTATGAAAAATGAGGGCATGGATCTCGTACTAGAGTGTTGAGCATCATGTACTGGAGGCCATGAATCATGCAGAGGCAGTGAATTTCATGTTTGAACATGGTGAGATTTGTAACGGGAGACCGCAAGATCATGCCAAGGAGGTTGTGCATCATATACGGGAGGCCATGAGATCTTGGTCTTCGATTAGTTTGACAACATAAGTAGACTTGGTCTTCTACCTCGTGTGACTAAAGGTATGGCCTCAATGGTCTTGTGCTTAGTCTTGGTCATCCACCTCTTGTGACTGAATTACTGAAGATACGGCCTCGGTAGTCTTGTGCCTGGTCTTGGGCTTCCAAGCTCGTCTCAGACTTCCTTCACCTGATGTTGGGCCTCTATCGCCTCAAACTGGCAGAGCTTCATAACATATATATTTTGGCATAGTGTTGGGAGAGAAGAAAGAGCTGAAGTTGTCTCTTCAGCCTTATGAAGGCTGGGTATTTATAGGAGAAGAGGGTTGAGGTGGAAGGAGAAAGGCATGGTCTCAATCCCATAAAATCGGGGGTGTCAGCCCCTACTCTTCGCTCACTGACATTCCAGGAGGGTTTGACAGAGTTGGTGACAGGTGTCACCACATAAACCACCCTTTGTCCTCGAATCACTGTTGTCATGACAAGAGAGCCATACGTGGTGTCGAAGCTTGACACGTGGAAAAGTTGGTGAGAGTTGGTCCTTGATTTGTACTACCATATCTCCTTGATTGTGTCTAAGTGTGAGCTTGAAGGTCGATGCTTTAGGCTTGGAAGTCGTGGCCATGATCCTTAGAGGTCGAGGCTTCTAAGCCTTGAGGGTCGAATTCTTGGCCTTGGGGGTTGAGGCTCCTGATTCATTCGGACTATCCTATTCTAATAGCCAGGTCATAATATGCTCTGACCTTGCAATCCAAGACGACAAGTCAATAACATGGTGACTGTCTAAGACCTAAGAGGTGGAGGTCCAAGGTTAAACACTTGGCATACCATGGTTAGGCATCTCACTAGTCATGGTTATTTATGTCTAAGGATTCATTTTCTTTCTAGATGAAAGGTTTAAGTGCATTGAAAGGTCAGAGTTCTATGTGGACTCTTTGACATTTCAACACGTCCCACGTGGAATGGGTTGAAAAGTCAAAAGTATTTGTCGACTAAACTATGACATCGACGAGATCATGTAAAAGTAAGAGGCCTTAAATTCTATAGAGGCACAGAGATCATGAAAAGGTGAATCACGTTAAAGAGACAATGGGATCATGTCAAGGTAGATATGCATCTCGTACGAGAGGGCCTGAATATTCATAGAGAAGGTATCGAGATCATTTAAAGGTGAATTCCATTGCAAAGCACCGAGATCATGGATCCGAGAGAGGCCTTGAAGCTTGTTATGGAGGCACCAAGATCATGCATGACAGGACCCATCCCGAATTTCACCGTGAAATCCAAGGTGGCCCTGCGGGGCCTAACTTAGGAATAGCTCTAACAAAAATTCGATAGAGTCACCCTTAAAGATGGGCTACTCAAAACCTATAGAAAAAAAAAATACACTTCTAAAATCAAACACCATCCTCAACTCTTGGACCCACACTACTCCCCGATTCACAACAAACTCCACAAAACAACACAAGTCTCAACTTAAGAACACTTAGCCACTAGGTTATCAGAGCAATCTAGTACACCAGGTATACAAGAAAATAAAATAGAAAGGTAAAGGATCTATAAGTTCTACAATGCAGAAGCAGTGACAGATATGCCTCAACACTATGTATGCCCGACCTCAACTAATCTAGCCTACAAACTGGACATTTGAAACTGAAGAGCCCAGGGGAAAAGCATTTAAAAACTGTTAGAGTGAGTGGACGAAAAATAAGTAATCTCGAAGGAAAACAAGTATAAGATTTAATGCATTCCCAAATTATTCTCTTAAAAACCAAGCATGCAGTGAGGTCTCGCGAAAAACTCTTAATCCTCCTCTTTACTAAAACCTCAAACACGTATTGAAAACATCTCGAAAACATTCTCAAAATCTCTTTAAATAAGTACCTCAAAATCATTCAAAAATCTCGAAAATCTCGTAGTCTCATAAATCTTGTTAAAAAAACTCATATTTCAAAATAAGCGATTACTAAAGGGAACTGCCAACTAGTCATCTCATACCACCTGGAAGGTACAACCGACCAGGGATGCATCAGAGTGTACTGCCGATCGGAAAATGAAATGATGGTTAGAGGGTACTACCGACTAAGTATCTCATGCCATCTAGAGGGTACTACCGACCAAATGACGCACGCATTGGAGGGTACTACCGACAGAAATATTCTGGAGGGTACTGCTGACCAGAATATTATCTGGAAGGGACTGTCGACCAGGTTATGCATGAGCTAACATATTTACCTCCTCGAATAAACTGAAATCAAACTCATTAATAAATGCCTCGAATAACTAAAATCAATCTCATTAATAAATGCACTCAGAAAAGAAACTCAATATTAACTTAGTAAATCATTAATAAATCATCGAAAGTATAACTCAAGAATATCTTGATAATACATTCATGCTCAAATACTCGATAAATCATTCATACTCGTATACCATCATATAAATTGATATTCGAAAAACATAGCATCAAGAAATCTCAATAACTCATAAATAACTCGTCAGAAATATAATGTCAAGAAATCCTGATAAATTATAAGTAAGACGTAAACTAACACGATAATTTAATATTTAAAATATAATACTGCATGCATCATTAATTTAAAAACAAATGTCCACTCACAGATTGCTGCTATGATGGTTGTCCAAATATTTCTTCCTCGAACTCGAATTACCCATCACCCTAAACAAACCAATTAATAAATAATTATTTCTCAAGAATCGAAACTAAATTTACGATAATAAATTTGAAACCCTAAAACATAAATCATCGGATACTTGAAATCATAACGGAACGAGCCAAATTTCATATGTTATGTTGACTCAATAGTTATAATAACCTATCAAAAGCTAGGGTCAATCTATTGGTCGGATCTTCCCAAATTAAAACCTGAACTTCCAAAAACTTTGGAAATTCCTATCATTTTCAAAACGTGCCTCGATTTGTACAAATCCATATCTACATGCTCGTAACGATATGCTCAACCCAACAAACCAAAATAGGACGCCGGGAATGGCTGGACAAGCCCCTACGTGCCGCCACAACAGGAGGTTCCAACCCCAAATTTGGTCACCAAATTTCATCAACAAGATCGTCTCAACATTCCCAACATCTTTCATAAGAACAACATTGATCAATTTCAAGTGTATAGCTCGGAAATTACCTCGAAAACTCTAAATTTCTTCTAGTAGTCTATTTTCCTTCCTTCAGCAAAATTGGAGCTACCCACTGCTTGGGTTCGAACCACAAAGAATAGAGCTTCAAGATATGGGTGGTGGTGTGGCTTGAGGGGGTCGAAAAATGGAAATTTGGCAGGAAAACTGAATTTGACGTCGCCGAGTTTTTGCTCGCTGCGGTCCTATCGCTGGAATTAGAATGTGCCACCTCCAATAGATAGGTAGAGGAAGTCGAGACGGTCCAGATGGGACAAGTTTCACGGCCAGAGGTAGCCGGAATCGGCGCCGGCGAGGCTCGGATGTCCGACGACGAAACTGTCGCTCTCTCTCTCTCCCTCTCCGACTTCCCAAAACAGAAGCCCCTGAAAAATAGTAAGTTTCCTCTTTGGGAAACTCTCCAATATACTACAATGACCCCCCAAAATTACAAAATTGCCACTACATTTAAATCCTTATAACTTCTTCGTTATAACTCTGATTTTAACGTGTTGTATGTCCGCGAACTCAGTTTATCTTGGTCTACAAATTTCTAGAAGGAAGTTTCCTCAAATACTAAGCCAAAGAAAAAGTCAACTCTTGAAACCCCTAAAAAGTCTGAAATGAAGGTAAAAAGTAAAGATGACCGTCATTTACCGTCAAATGACTAGTAAACGAGTAAGTTTGGGTACAGGGCATAACAATGTAGAGGTGAATCCCATTAAGGAGGAACTGAGATCATACCAAGGCCATGCATCTCGTACATGAGGCTCTGAATCTTATAAAGGCCGGAGGCATCGAGATCATGTCAAATAGGCCATGCATCTCATACCGGGGGGGGGGGG
>BDJD01009808.1:55199-68389 GCA_002564525.1 Rosa multiflora
CTAAGACAGCATATTGAAGAAAATTCTGAGGAAGAACTTCAGAATATAAAATTAAAAGATGTCATTGGAGAAGAAATAAGCTCTTCTAATAAACAACTACATAATTTAGAAAAAGCTAAATACTCTATAAATAAAGAAGCTATTTATAAAAATTCTAGATTTCAAATATTTTCTCATAGAATATTTGAACAATTCAGTGGAAACACCACAGCTCAATGTATTGAAGAAGGAACAATGGAAATCTCGTGGTTTTATAAAAAGAGAATAGAAAGATGGAAGAAAAAACATCCAAATATAAGATATGTTCATATTGATCTAATCTAGATTACTATAACTGCATTGTTTAGGCAAGGTTTGGATACGCCAATACTTGTTGTAGTCTTTGATAAAAGACTGAATAATCCACTTCAATGAATGATTGGAGGAATTCAATCTAATCTAGTAAATGGAATAGTTTGGTTTAACATCAAACCAAATTACTTTCTATCTATAACAGATAGAAATATTGAAAATTCTAAACGACAAGATAAAAAGTCCACAGTCACTTCGAAGTAGGTAGAGGTTTGTATATATTGTATCAGTATCACTTTAACCTAACCAAGGTTAGTGATTTGATAATTTGTAACCATAGTTAGGTTATTTTTGCAACTATAGTAAGTTAAACTCCAGTTACTTTTTGCTAACCATAGTTACTTCTCAATTGTGTGTGTGTGTGTCTACCAGTGTTCTAAAACTCGGCCGCCTAGGCGGCGGCTCTCCAACTCGAGGAATGCCAAATTGGCACGGTTGGGCGGGGTGGAGTTAGGCGGTCACCTTGACAGCCTAGGCGGGCGACTAGGCGCTTCGGCGGCCGAGTAGTTAGGCCCTGGGTGGGTTGTTTGGACGGGTTACGAAGAACGGCAAACATCCGACTCATCTTCAAGATCCCTGTCACTCACTCGCTGATCCAAAACTCCCGCTGTAAACTAGAACCCTTGTCGCAAATCCTGAGATCCAAAGTTACTGATCAAACCAATTATGATCGTGAAATTGAGGTCGCGCTAAAGATGACTATGCTTTTCAGGTAAAAGGGGAAGAGAAAGAGAGGATTGGAGCTCACCTTGGATAAATTACTCGACGTTTGTGCATGATGGTTGATCGGAACGAGAAGACAAGAGAATAGGAGAGAAGATAGGGAACCAGATTGATCTATCGACTTTGACGATGTTCTCTGTGGAGTTCTCCATAACTTTTTTTTTCTTTTCTTTTTTTCCCTGCTTTCTGAGAGTCCAAGATGAGTACTTGAGTTTGTGTTCCACTGGAATAGAGAATCCATCAGGTCATGCATGTGTTTGACCAGCATTGGAAACGGGAATAAAATATCTACTTAAAATATTATCATATTCTTATCTACGTATATATTATAGTGAGTTTTTATATATTTTCCTAATAAAAAATGTCTTTATATATCTTTAAAGTCTATATGCAGTTATATACTCTTTTTTTATATTTTCATATGCTATAAAAATAATTAAAAAATTAAAACAAATAAAAACCGCCTAGGCGTCTGGGCGCTAACCCCCTAGTCACCGCCCGATTAGTGCCTAGCAATTTTTAGAACCTTGATGTTGACACATATACATACAAGGCCCTTCTAGTGAGGGATCCCTTTTTTTGGCTATTTTAAGGGATTCTCATTAGACCTACTTTTCAATCACATATTCACATCTCAACCGTTTAGTTTTTAAGTATATATGAGTAGATCATATCCGTAAATTTTCAGCAAAATTGATAATCATTAAGGCATTCATAACTGCAATTTACAATTATGAATACGAACGGTTCATGTTAGACAGATTCGGTTGGTCTATTGATTTAATCTAGTTCGATACCTTAACGATTATCAATTTGACTGAAAATTTGTAGAAATGATTTATACATTAGGACCTAAAAATTGAAAGGTCGAGATGCCAAAATGTGATAGAAAAGTGGGTCCCACAGGGATCGCTTAGTGGAAGGGCTCTATATATATACACAGAAACATACTAGGACCTAGCTCTGCTAGGGGTTTAATTCTGTCCTTTAAAAAAATCTTCATCATGGCTTTTGGTGATGCAACTGTGACTATGAGAGCAGGGATCTCCTCTCTTATCTTTTCTAGATTGGTCTGAGAATCGCAGCAATTAAGTTTTCTTTCGACGTGTTTTCTAGATTTTTTTGTTCTGCTTACTTCTCGTCTTCAGTGTCTTTCTGATCTTTGGATATGGTGTTTTGTTTTAAGCACCATTTAGGGCGCTGTCTTCTTTTGGTACTGGTTTGGTGGTGGATAGATGTGACTTTGATTCAGGTTCGGGTCAAAGGACCACCACAACAAAGTCTTTTTCCTTAGCGTCGGGCTCAGGATTGGGATTGACTCCAAGTGTCGGGAGCAGGCTCTGGATTGGCTTATGTTCTTGAAGGTAAGTATTTCGGGCTCGTGATTGGGATCGTGGCCTGCTCAGGTGTACCAGTTTAGGGCTCGAGCTCAAAATTAGTTCCGGCTCTTAAGCACCAATGGTGGAAGTGGTGCTAATCTTGTCCCTCATGCTAATGGAGGTATGTTTGTTTACGACAACGGTAGTTTTACTGCGGAGGAGGCTAACATCCCACTTAACAGGGCTTGGTGGCCTTGGGTGTCTAGGGCTTCCTATGACTTGGTTTTTTGGGCTCCTAAGGAGACTTTGGCAATAGAGATATGTCGTTTTTGTACTGGTTGATGAATTATAATGAATGAATGGCCTTTTCTACTTCAAAAAAAAATAAAAAAAATAAATAGTTTCTAATGGAAGACTTAATGACAGTGACTTGAAGTGAAGCTTTTTAAATTAAAGTCGATAAGTTAAAGTGTTGAACAGTCAAAGCTCAATGGTAACATGCAAACTTTAAGTTAAAACTGTGAAATTTGATAGTTGATAAATAAATCTAAACATAGAAGGAAAAAAGAACCTCAAACATTAAATTTTCACCGATCGATTAGGAAGACCTAAACTGAATGAGGAAACTCATTTAGTAGTTTTGACGTAGTCATGATGACTACACAGTTTGATGTAGGCATATGAAGGTTCATGATTTTATTTGTTTTGTACTCTGTAAATTTGTATGTGTTTATGAGCGGACACATGGGCGGATCTAAGTAGTAGCTTGGGCGGGCTGGAGCCCGTTCAAGATTTTTAGGCCTAAAAAAAAAATTAGATGTATACTTTAATTGATGTGGGTTTAAATGTTTAATTGACTTGGGTAAGTGAGTTTAATTGATTTCAATTACCACACTGATTGTGATCTTAAAGAAACTCTGACAATTGTCTAAAATTAATATTGCAGAAACCAATATTGCAATTAAGTAAAGTTATTGTAAACTACTGTATCTGTTTCTTCCCTAGATGTAAAAAGAAGAATAAGCTGGAATTCATACAAGCTCATTTCTCATATATGTTATTTTTTATGTAATAAATTTTCAATATTAGCAGTTAAGTAGTAGTGTACGTTCTGGTAAAGAAAAAATTACACAAAATATCGATCCGTAGAACTTATTTTAGTCGCCCGGATAATGACTAATATTCTGTACAAAAATTAAATAATTAAGAAACAGGAAAAGTTCATATATAGAATCCTTGTTTGCCTAAAATTAAAAGCTCTTTGATATAGGAATATTATTGAAGTTCCAAAATTAGAACAAAGACTGCAGTACCTCAACTCTTAACTAATCCATTTCCATGGTAAATGGACTGGAGTACAAGAACATGCATGACCCACAACTCACTGCCAAACCAATGGTGGAAGTGGTGCTAATCTTGTCCCTCATGCTAATGGAGGTATGTTTGTTTACGACAACGGTAGTTTTACTGCGGAGGAGGCTAACATCCCACTTAACAGGGCTTGGTGGCCTTGGGTGTCTAGGGCTTCCTATGACTTGGTTTTTTGGGCTCCTAAGGAGACTTTGGCGATATAGATATGTCGTTTTTGTACTGGTTGATGAATTATAATGAATGAATGGCCTTTTCTACTTCAAAAAAAAATAAAAAAAATAAATAGTTTCTAATGGAAGACTTAATGACAGTGACTTGAAGTGAAGCTTTTTAAATTAAAGTCGATAAGTTAAAGTGTTGAACAGTCAAAGCTCAATGGTAACATGCAAACTTTAAGTTAAAACTGTGAAATTTGATAGTTGATAAATAAATCTAAACATAGAAGGAAAAAAGAACCTCAAACATTAAATTCCAGTTTAATTTCCTAAACTACATTGCATAACCCATGTTATTTGATATAACTAACAGAATCAAGGAAAAAACAAAATCAAACTAGAGAGAATGTGTAAACTAGAGATGATAATCACTTCAATTAAGCTAACTAAGCACATGCAAGCTAGATAGTAATTAATTAATCATGATGACTACACAGTTTGATGTAGGCATATGAAGGTTCATGATTTTATTTGTTTTGTACTCTGTAAATTTGTATGTGTTTATGAGCGGACATACATATATGAGTGTAGTGTTATAAGTGAGAGAGACATATATTTACGGGTTACTATGTGACATATACATCTCTTTGTAATGCTAACATTAATTAATAAAGTTATCATTTCTACGAAAAAATTAGCAATAATCGATTAATTAAGAAGAACCTGGACATGGACTAAAACTTTTAGCATGGCAATAAAGGGAACACCATACACCTACAAAGAATGGATAAATTGGCTTCTT
This sequence comes from Rosa multiflora, assembly GCA_002564525.1. Classification (NCBI taxonomy): domain Eukaryota; kingdom Viridiplantae; phylum Streptophyta; class Magnoliopsida; order Rosales; family Rosaceae; genus Rosa; species Rosa multiflora. The sequence continues at coordinate 59,921 of BDJD01009808.1, forward strand.
GGTTGCAAGAGTCAAGTACGAACACACTCGTTTCCTAGGAATATAGAATCCAAAGTTGTGGGAGAAAAGAACTTGAGAGTTTTTAGTCGCCCGGATAATGACTAATATTCTGTACAAAAATTAAATAATTAAGAAACAGGAAAAGTTCATATATAGAATCCTTGTTTGCCTAAAATTAAAAGCTCTTTGATATAGGAATATTATTGAAGTTCCAAAATTAGAACAAAGACTGCAGTACCTCAACTCTTAACTAATCCATTTCCATGGTAAATGGACTGGAGTACAAGAACATGCATGACCCACAACTCACTGCCAAACCCAGTTTAATTTCCTAAACTACATTGCATAACCCATGTTATTTGATATAACTAACAGAATCAAGGAAAAAACAAAATCAAACTAGAGAGAATGTGTAAACTAGAGATGATAATCACTTCAATTAAGCTAACTAAGCACATGCAAGCTAGATAGTAATTAATTAATTAAATATATCTACCAGGTTTAATTTATCAAATAACTAAGCAGCAGTACTAGGTGAGGGTTGGGACTTATTCTTAGCCAGATTGTGTTTATTGTTGTGCATCCAAACCTTGAGAACTCTTCTCTTGACACCAATCTCATGGCAGAAGTTTTGTACAACAGACTCCTCTTGCTTCTGAATCTTCCACCCAACTTTCTCTGCAAAGTTGAACATTTTCTCCTTCTGTTCCTGAGTAAACTTTGTCCTGAACCTTTTCTTCACAAGCTGTACTGGTGCCCTGCTGGCCACATTAACCCCACCACCATGGCCATGATGATGAATTTGATCTTGTTCTTGCTCATCAGATTCTGAAGGAAGCTGGGACCCCATCAACCCACCAATGGCCATGTTGTTATTGTACGACATTATCATATGGTGGGGGTGGGGGTGGTGGTGAGGATGATGTGGTGCAGTTCTTGAGGGTAAGAAGCCTCCTGTGGGATTAGCAGCTGTGTGGAAACCCAAGGCATCAGGGGCTAGTATACTTATGTTCTTGTGCCCATTGGGATGGCCTAATAGGACTTTCCTCCCACCAGTACCAACCCGAGTGTTGCTGTTGAGATCCCATGAGGACATGCCATGATCACCTTCAATTTCTTTTCTGTGGAAGTTTCTGTGGCAGTTGCAGGCAGAGCAGGTGAGAGCTTCAATGGTGCCTTCTTCTCCACTGGGCATGAACTCACCACACCCATCAGTTGCAGTCCCTCCCATGGCTGCTGCATGGTTCTTCAGGCACTCTTTGTACTTGATGCTGCTGTTCACCACTTTCTTGTTATTGTTGCTGCCGCTGTTGTTGTTGTTGTTGTTGTTGTTGTAAGCCACATTGACATGATTGACATGCTCCTCATCCTCCTCCTCCTCCTCCTCCTCCTCCTGATCTAGGCTAGCGGTTTTGGGAATGGAGGACCCATTATTGTTAATGGAGGCAGGGATTTGATTTTGTGGTGGTGGTGGTGGTGGTGCTACTACTGCCGCTGCTGAAGAGGTAATGAGGTGGTTGTTGTGGGTGAGGGTGTGGGTGTGGGGCGCTGCAGGTGGGTGATGATGATGATGATGGATCATGTGTCCGTGTCCATGCCCATGTCCACCAGCACCATAAGAAGAATTTATTGGGATTGGGATAGGGATTGGGATTGAGATTGGGATCTGCCCTTCTTGATGACTTGAAAGTTCCATCCTTTTTTTCTCAAGCTATTATTTTATTTGGGTGAGACTTGACTCTTGTATGTTTGGTTCTACTACTGCCGCTGCTGAGGAGGTAATGAGGTGGTTGTTGTGGGTGAGGGTGTGGGTGTGGGGCGCTGCAGGTGGGTGATGATGATGATGATGGATCATGTGTCCATGCCCATGTCCACCAGCACCATAAGAAGAATTTATTGGGATTGGGATAGGGATTGGGATTGAGATTGGGATCTGCCCTTCTTGATGACTTGAAAGTTCCATCCTTTTTTTCTCAAGCTATTATTTTATTTGGGTGAGACTTGACTCTTGTATGTTTGGTTGGGGACCAAAAGAGAATTAGGAACAAGACAGAGACAAAAAAAAATTAACCAGGACCAGGAGGCTTAAATTAATGATTAAAACTGAAAAGTGGTTGATGGTTATATATATATATCCTCAAACCTAGGAGATTAACCTCCTCTTTTCTCTATATATGGGGCCAATTAATACTGCTTTTGATCAAAGAACAAAGTGCCAAAACACCAAAAGGATCCGTCTTCAGCCACCTCTACTTTGAACAATACTACTGTGCCCAGGAGGAACTGGGCAAAAAAACAAACAAAAATGAAACCCAATTCAAGCAAATAAACCCATTTTCTCTTTACACATCTCTATAAAGAAAGACAATGATGGTTAAAACAAGATGGATCTATGACTAGTAGGAGTAGCAGTAGCAGAAAACTTTGTTTCTTCTTTTTCAAAACTAGAAATGGAAATGGAGAGAAGGGAAGAAAGAAAGAAAGAAGAAAGCAGGATGAGAAGGAGGTCAACTTCCCTTTGAAAACGTAGCAGGGGCCTTAAACATTACTGAACACCTTCATAGCAGACTAATTATCAAGGACAAGTCTGAAGGAAAAGCACAGAGATAGTGTTTGGCTAAATTTAGATGGAGAGGTGATTAGGTGTTAATAGGTGGTGAAGAAGAAGAAAAGAGAAGAGGGTCTGGAGAGAGTTGAGCAAGGTAGGTAGCTGCTAGAGAGAGTTTTGAAGGTGGGTTTAGCTAGTGAAGCACTAAATAAGAGCGAGCTTACAGAGGGCTAGCTAGTGACGAGGGGCCCAATTAGGAAAGACGAGAGAGAGAGAGAGAGAGAGATTAAAGCAGCAAGCTTTTTTTACAGAGGGAGAGAGAGATTAACACACTGAGTTTTGGAAGAAGCGCGCTTAGCTATTGAGTTGAAAGAGTCAAGAGGAAAAAGTGGGGTGCTTGCTTTGCTTGCACTATCAGGCAAGTTTACGCATCCACAGCAATACTGAGTGTGTCAGAGAGTGGAAGAGGACAAAGGAAGCCATTGCATCTGCATGCCAGAGAAGAGAGAGAGAGAGAGAGAGAGAGAGGGAGACCCTCTCAAAAGGAATTATGAAAATAAATGAGCCACTTAATGAAATATATTAGCAAAACCTGCTATTCTGTTTTATGAGCTGATAGTCTGTTTTGTCTAAATGTGAGTGAGATATTTTATCGAATAATTTATATATAAAATAAAAATAATATAATTAAGAGCAATAATCCGGATTTAATTATGTGTATGGAATTAAGTCAAAAATGAAAACAGTGGGCACCGGACAGAGATCAACGGAACTCACTTTTTATGCGGCAGTGTAGTGTTGATGGCCATAGGATTAGGTTCTCTCCATACAACAAATGGCAAAGTAAGTTCTTTATGAATGAGATTTACAAAGTTTTATGTTTAAAAATGTAGAGTCGAAATAGATTTATCAAATTTTTTTTTTGTGTGAAAGAGGGCAAGAACGGCCGCCCTTAAGTCTTGACATTAATGAAACTGCAGAATACATAAGGCACATGATAACTCCAAATTACAATAAATATAAAGAGAACATCCCGAGATAATAATAAGTCTCTACAAAAAAGTATGTATTCTAACATGCACAAATTAGCAAATAGTGTATTTATGACTACTCTATTTGCTTTACAAAGGTGGTGACATATCGAAAAGTAAATGCTTACTTGAAGTCATAATATACTAATACGATAAGTTTTTTCAACATGTTGCCACCAGAAAATGAATTATGTAACACTTAATTTCATCATACCGCTAGGAGGTTTCAACTATTTGACAAATTAAGTTTTCAACGAGGGGAAATCCTAGTGAGAAAACCATAGCTCGAATCTTGGTTTTGAAAAATAGATATATCAAGATATATGAGTGAAGTATATGTTTGTATTTTATGAAATGCACTTGAGAATTAAGTCTCCTGTAAATTTTGTGGAATCAAAAATAAATAAAAACTTGGGAGGTGCAATAATTAAAGGTCAAAGAAAATTGATGGGGTAATTCCAGATAAGGGGAAGCTTTGGTTAGTGGGGTAATTCTTCACGGTCCAGCCTTACCCTCCTGAAGGGAAAGTAAAACTACCATGCTCCAAAAGTTAATATATTTTTTTCACAAGAGACCTTATGGTTTGTGTTTTTTCACAAGAAACCCTTGAAACAAGTGATGGATCATGCATCAAATAAGGGATTACTCAATATGGCAATAATGATGTTCCCCAGGAGAAATAAAGGAGACGTGAGGGTGCCATTTCATTTCACTCAGATTCATCACAATCACATGAAACGAGAGAGTGAGAGAGTAAACACTTGTTCATAATAATTCATCAATCTAATCAAACAGTGCAAGTGTAGTACCATCAATCTTAGTAATTTCATTGATTGCCTAATCTATCGTTTTGATATTAATTAATCTATCTTAGTACTGAATTTAAGTATATAGTTTAATTGACTCTCTAAATAAAGATAGACAACAAATCTTCACATTATTCGATAATAGACTCGTAAACGGCCTTTAGCTCAAGAATTCATCAACGGTGTTGACCAAAGTACCAAACACACAGAGCTCATCTCTCTCTCTCTCATCATAGTTTTTCTTAGCTCGGTTTGGAGCTTGGAGGGAACCCTCATCAAATCTAGGTCTGGCTATCCCCAATATGATCCCAAGGCTCTTGGTAGCAGTTTCTGTTTCAACTCTAGTCTTCGATTCTGAACTTGATCAAAACTCATTGTAAAATTAATATAAATATTTTCATAATTAGAATATCCAAAACACTTTATTCTTTTATTATCGCTTCTTTATTCCTCACTCTACACACTTTATCCATCTTTAGCTATTTTGTTTTTATGTTTGCTGTCTCGTGCTCTGGTAATTTTTCCATTACTTTTTCTTCTTTTTTTTGCTTTGTCTTCTCTTTTACGAGTTTGCAATTGCCTCTCATGTTCATAGAAAAGTCGCAGAAAATCTAGCACGCTTGAACTCTAGGTTGGACTATTTATCATAAAAATGTTATTAATAAGAAAAAAAATAAGAACTTTTTACATGACTTTGTCCCAACTCCATTTCAGTTGGTAATCATATATATAAAAGAAAAAGAATTTTCAAAATTCATACTCTGAAAATTAATTGAGTATGTTGAGGAAGAGGAAGATAGAAGCAGAAGCAGAGGGATTAATTATGGCAGGAAATTGGTCCACAAAAGTAAATGGAGTTGATGAATACATGACAGCCTTGTCTTGCCTTGATCACAATTTTCAAGACGTTTCGGACCCCAAAAATTCTCTTCTTTTCTTTTCTTCTCTTTTGGGAAAAACACATGCTTCCGTCCATCCCATCTCCATCACCGTTGGCCTCATTTTGAACCCTCACCCACTTTTTACATTTGTTCCATTTAAGATGGAGCAAATTAAATGGATTAAATTTTTTTGAGATATTTACTAGAATTATATACAGGAATTGGTTTTAAAAAGAAAAGACTACAAGCGTGATGTTTTTTTTTCTTCTTTTTTTAAGAAAAGTTTACAAATCATAATCGTGGATGTATTTGTAAAATAAGTAGCACACTATTATTTCGACATCATGATAATAAACACAACATAAATAAACATGTAACAATTAGACTATAATGTCTAAAGAGCAAAAGACGAAGCTGAACACCCGTTTATCCATTCATTTGGTCAAGAATAAAAGATATTATTCTATCTTTCATTTTTATTTTTTTGGAATGGAATTTATGTGGGGATGATATGATCCAAAGTGAGTTAGAGAATTTCATTTATAATTCTTCTACCCTAACTTCTTTTTATCTGTGCTTTGCTTTCCATAGCTACAAAACAAAGAACTAAAGAGAAATCATGTAAAAAGATGATTCTAATATTCACTTTAGTTTATCTCAAATGAACACTAAACTTTTTGTTATATTAAAAGCAAATTATTCTGGGTCAACTAGATTGGATTTCATCCTCATCATGCATATAATAAAACACGAGCTGTCCCTCACAAATTTACTTTTTAAGATACCAAAACTTTATGGTTTATTCTAATAATCTCTCATCACTTGTCTCTAGCTACTCTTTCCAAAGGTTCTTGCATGCTTTGTCTTAGGAAACCAAAGCCTTTGCTTTAACAAGGAAGCCAATCATATTTTGATTTCCAAATCGATCAAATTACGCGGTTCTCCGCTTAGAGATGCTCCTCATCATTAAGACAACCACCCTTGTGATTACCTATTTTTCCAATTAAAGGATAGATTGACATGACATGTATACTATCTTCTCCTTTAAATTTGTAGTATACACATTATGATTATGATAAGTAGAGAACCTCGTGGTATGGGTACTTTCTCTTCAAGAGCGGTGGCTAGGGTTTTGGTCCTCACATTGGGGTTGTCGTTACGGAATTTCATTGGTGTAGTTTGTTATGGTCGATGGATGATGTTTTTGGTGACCCGTTACTGGCGGTCAGAGGCACTAATGAATCGAACAGTCTTTGTTCCGAGGTAGTCGGGTTGATCTGGTCAAGGCGATGTTCTGGTAGTGGCAGGCAGTGTGTGAAGAGTGTGTGTAGTGTGCAAGCCATTAGATCATTTCGACGATTTAGTGCCTACCTGAGCGACTCCAAAATCAATTCATTTGAGTTGGACGTCTATTGACTGGTGGAACTGGATTTCCCCTCCCGTCGGTAGTTTAGGATGTTTGTATGCTATACCTCTTTTTGGCTACTTAAGCTCTCTCTGTTTTTTTAGTCTCTAGAGCCTTCAACTGGTGCATTTGTTTTGGGTAATCAACTGCAATATCTAGTTTACGTCAGCTATTCTGGCTCTGTAATTCTCTTTTTTTTTTTTCTTTTTTTTTTTAAATAAAAAATAAAAAAGAGAAGAGAGTTTTGATCTAACATGTCTGTTCCACCCTAATGGGTTATACAGACAATATATGCAGACATTAGAAAGAGAATAGCATATAAGCTTACTTACAATACATAGAATTTAAAAACTTCTCCATCTAATTTTGTGCATCACCAAAACTAGCTAGTCTTTTTTACTACCAAAGGGGAGCTTTGTCCTTTGATGGACAAGCATCCAACAAATTAATACATGTTATACTTCTGCACTAGAAATCAATGCATTGCCCAAACTGAAGGTGACCACCACCATCACCACCTTGATCCAGTAACTAGTACTATAACTAACATATGAATCATTCTAAGCTTGCTAACTTCATACTCATGCTCTCCATCACTTTTTCTCTTTGCTTTGCTTCTTCTTTGTCACCGTCCATCTTAAGGATATGGCATGCATGGGATTCAATCTTCCTAAAGTATATACAGCAGCTCCAACTAGCTCTTTTAATTTGTTTGGTTCCCATGCATTAGGGCAGAAAATAGCAATTGCTTTTCCTCAAGATGAACTTTAAGCTGTTCAGGATCCCAAACTTACACAGAGACCATCATTCAATCCCTAAATATATCTCATTTTGCACTCAAATGCATTCTCTTTGTTATCCTGCAATTCTCTTTTCAAATTTTCTATGGTACTACCATAATGCCTAGGTTTCTTAAACCAGCCGCATTTACTACTTTCATGCCTTTGATTCACTTATACCCTAAACGACATGTGATGCAAATAAAGGCAGCGATCAGTAAGTGCAATCTCTTGTACATAAAGCTTCAAAGGCAGGTATCTAGAGCTACATCTACTACTTGAGAAAGATCTTTTCGATCTATAGTTTTCATTGAGATGTAGCTAGCAATTGACACAGAGCAACCTAATTGTTAAGGCCAGCCCTATCAATTAGGTTTCTCTATGCTAAACTTCAAAATTTAAAAGAAAGAAAAATAAGTACGTTCTCATACGAAAATATACACATTATTAACCTAATTGTTACTCTTATAACACAACATGCAGTAACAAACTTAATTACAAGCCAAGGATTATAGCAAGATCCGCCACACGGCCAAGGAAATCAACTACGCCGTCTAATTCTTAACTAAAACCTCCATCGAAGGTTGAGGAATAGCTTCAAAACCAGAAAAGAAAATCAAAGGGAGAAATGGGATTTTTACATTACATTATAGAATTTGATGCGAAAATGTAGTTGAATTTTTGTTGGGTGTGCTTTTTTACATTTAGTGTTGCCTATTGCTATCATTCATTCATTGTCCTAACATATTTGACATTTTCTTCAAATCATTGTGATGATTAACTAGTGCATGTGTTTCCAGTTTGAATCAAGTTCAAGCCGCACCTTTTCTTAACTTTGCTATTGGCACTTGAGAATTTGGCGGCTTTGTTATTGTGTCGATCAGAACGGTATACATGTAGGGTTCTTCTTTTGATATATATGTAGGTTGCTTTCAAAGACATATGTAGGTTGCTTTCAAAGACAACATGTAAGCATGAGGGTAATCATCTCTCCTCCTTTTTTTTTTTTTTTTTTTTTT
>BDJD01009808.1:74011-84381 GCA_002564525.1 Rosa multiflora
TTCGTAATCAATGAACTAAGAGTGTTCATAATATTCGGACTAAGAGTGTCCACAAGCATCAAATTGTGGCCATATTAAAACATCAATGTTTCAGTCTAATCCAAATATTCTTGGAAATCGATTTCTTGGTAGCATAGCTCGGAAATCTTATTATTATTAGTTTTCATAGAAGTTTAGCTCCGAAATTAATTCATTCTTGTTTCACCCTTTTTCAGGATGTCAAACTCGAACATACTCGATTTTGATCCATTGGATTATGCAGGCAAAAGATACCTAATGTGAGCTCAAGATGTTGAGCTCCACCTTATTGCCCGTGACTTATTGCATACAATCCAAGAGCTTTGTCATAAAGGAACTGCTCCAGACCCTCAAACTAAGATCGACAATTCTAGTGTACTTGCCCTAATGATGCGTCACATGGATAGGGACCTCACGTTTGAGGGTCTGGAGCAGTTCCTTTATGACAAAGCTCTTGGATTGTATGCAATAAGTCACGGGCAATAAGGTGGAGCTCAACATCTTGAGCTCACATTAGGTATCTTTTGCCTGCATAATCCAATGGATCAAAATCGAGTATGTTCGAGTTTGACATCCTGAAAAAGGGTGAAACAAGAATGAATTAATTTCGGAGCTAAACTTCTATGAAAACTAATAATAATAAGATTTCCGAGCTATGCTACCAAGAAATCGATTTCCAAGAATATTTGGATTAGACTGAAACATTGATGTTTTAATATGGCCACAATTTGATGCTTGTGGACACTCTTAGTCCGAATATTATGAACACTCTTAGTTCATTGATTACGAATGCTCTTAGTTCGTTTATTATGAACACTCTTAGTTCATTGATTACGAACGCTCTTAGTTCGTTTAGCGTGAATCCTCACAATTTCGCTTATTAAATAATCGAACCCATGTTCGTATTATACAAATCCTGCAGCAAATAAAGCAATTTAAAAGATAAGAAAGCAGGAACTTTAATTACAAAAGCTTACTTGATGATTTGGGGCTTGAGAACAAGCGCGTGTTAGGGCAGCAGCAAGTGGCGGGGCAGCATCGGGACTTGCAGCAGTGGGCTACAGTGCTTGCGGCAGGAGGCTGCGGGGCTTGAAATTGTGAAAGGATTGTAGACGTGCTATCGATCCTGGGTCGGGATTGCAGATGCTGCTTCAATCCTAAGCTAGGATTGCAGTGGCTGTTTGATCCTAATCTGGGATTGTAACTTGTTTACAATCCTGGTCATGGCTAATGGCTCGGTGGTGATGCAGGAAGCATTTTGTGGGTGCTGCCGGTTGGTGGCTTTGCTAGCTGGAACGCGGGAGCTTGGGCAGGATGCTGCAAGGACAACGCGGGAGGCAAGGCTGCGGTGCGGTAGGCTAGCATGGCTAGGGTTTGCGGCAGTTTTTGGTGTGGGAGTTTTCGGGTTTTTTTCTTTTAGGCTAGGGTTAGGGCTCATGCTGATAACGTGTTTAAGGAAAATATGATTTGAGAACAAGCGCGTGTTAGGGCAGCAGCAAGTGGCGGGGCAGCAGCGGGACTTGCAGCAGTGGGCTACAGTGCTTGCGGCAGGAGGCTGCGGGGCTTGAAATTGTGAAAGGATTGTAGATGTTCTATCGATCCTGGGTCGGGATTGCAGATGCTGCTTCAATCCTAAGCTAGGATTGCAGTGGCTGTTTGATCCTAATCTGGGATTGTAACTTGTTTACAATCCTGGTCATGGCTAATGGCTCGGTGGTGATGCAGGAAGCATTTTGTGGGTGCTGCCGGTTGGTGGCTTTGCTAGCTGGAACGCGGGAGCTTGGGCAGGATGCTGCAAGGACAACGCGGGAGGCAAGGCTGCGGTGCGGTAGGCTAGCATGGCTAGGGTTTGCGGCAGTTTTTGGTGTGGGAGTTTTCGGGTTTTTTTCTTTTAGGCTAGGGTTAGGGCTCATGCTGATAACGTGTTTAAGGAAAATATGATTTATAGAGAGAATTGTAGTAGTATTATTGATAATAGGAGCCCTATATATAGGGATTTACAGAGTACACAAATGGTAATAGAATCCGAACATAATTTGGAATCTAGAACTTTCTCCTATTACAAAGGGAGCTTGGGCAGGATGCTGCAAGGACAGCGCGGGAGGCAAGGCTGCGGTGCGGTAGGCTAGCATGGCTAGGGTTTGCGGCAGTTTTTGGTGTGGGAGTTTTCGGGTTTTTTTCTTTTAGGCTAGGGTTAGGGCTCATGCTGATAACGTGTTTAAGGAAAATATGATTTATAGAGAGAATTGTAGTAGTATTATTGATAATAGGAGCCCTATATATAGGGATTTACAGAGTACACAAATGGTAATAGAATCCGAACATAATTTGGAATCTAGAACTTTCTCCTATTACAACTGTAAGACTAAACCCTAGTTTGAAGAGCCACACATGATGTCGACTTCCTTCAACACCCATATTATCAATTGGTTTGTAAATCAGCCTGAGCTCTATGAACCAACCATAACGGAAAATTCCTATCCCAATAATTAAGTTCACTACGTATGACACTTAGCAGCGAAAGCAGTAAGCTCAGTTGCACACACGAGGTGCCCAAGAGTTGGTTACCTTATTGAAATGCCCAAACGCCCCAGTTGTCTTTTGAAATTCCTCCACAAGGTGCCCATTAGCTGCAAGAGTTTTCTCTCCTTCTAAAAGATAGCTCCTTAATGACTTCTTGTGCATCTAATTTCAGTTCAACCTGAGAAACCAAGCTTTATTGCCAATTGTAGCTCACATGAGACTTTTTATTTTTATTTTTTTTACACACGAAGATCTTTGAATATCTAGGATTAGATACGCTGCACATAGAATGTTGGAATTTTAGTTGATATTTCAAAATGCACAACTATATAGTGGAACGTATATTTGCCTTAGAGGTTCTTTAGCAATGCTAGTCATTTTTTAGTCAAATTTTATCCAAAGTAGCTAAAAAGTCATTTTATCTAGCCACTTTAGAAATACGTTTGCACCAGTGTTCTCTATTTTAGCTAGTTTTGAATTTATATTATTTTTTAAATGAAGATTAAATAGTTTAAATATATTTATAAATTACATAAAATAACTCAAAATAAATGTTTTAAATTATAAAGAGTCTCATCTTGCTCTCTATATTTAGGAGCGAGATAGATAAAAGTTATAATGGAGAATCACTTAGGAGTCTGATGCAGTTGCTAAAAGATCTAAAAAGATAAACATACTCTCTAAAATAGCTAAGGAGTCAAAATAGAGAGTTTGCTAAACATGCTATTATATTCTAAATGTATCAATAATTAAACCACGTACATTAGTTAATGACCACTAACATCATCTGCTGCAAATTACATAAGCTTATAATATGATAACAGTAAGAACAAAATGAATTTTATATCTACCTGCAAGGTCATTTTGCTCTCAGTCCACCTGCATTGACTTTGTAAGCTCAAAATCACACTAACTAACTCTGTACGCCAGTGAACTTGGTCTGATTCTTAACATGTAAATACATGCATAGCACAACAGTCCACTTGACAAAACACACAGACATTTTTTATTTTAATAAATCATTCCAAAAAATCAAAATTGGTATCAAGAACAGAGAATTGGAATTTCCTCAATTTTATTCATAACTTGCAAAAGCAAAAACTACAATAAAAACAACTGAACTAAGGAATATAGAACACATAATTTAGATTTTCAAAATCTAGTGGTGACTCCCATTGAACTCAAGCTTCCAATGCAAACAAAATTCCCATATTTCTTGCATGTTTTTGAAATGTTGCAACTTGCAACTAATGTGTACTTAGCATTTTAAGTATTTTAAAAAAAATGAACTAGAGGTTTAATAAGTAGGAGATGTTGAAATATCAAATTTTGAGGTCCAACTAGAACCACCATAGTGAAAAAGATTTAAACTTTACGCTAAATGGAAGATATTGTAGATAGCGAAGACTCAGACTCCAGTGAAACAAAATAGATGAGAAACTTCAGATTTAAGTTCTTTGGAATTTAAGGTCATGAAAAGTGAACACAAAGAAGAACAAGTGTTGCAGACTTGTAGTGTAAAAGGTTAGACAGAGTTACGGAGTTAACAACCCAACAAACCATTGAAAATTTCTACAAATGTATCATCTCGCATCCAAGTATGAGAGATTGAAGGGAGAAATAATTTTGAAAGTAAAGAAGAAAAATTGACGAGATTTGTTGTGGAGGTAAGAAGCTAGAGTATATGTTTTTTTTTTATCTCTCTGTGTCTTTATTTGTATTTTTTAAAAGGTTTATTTGTTTTTTTTATATGAGTTGATAAAGTCCAATAACAATTAAAAAAAAATGGAGGTCAAAAAAATTAAATTTAGAGGTGTCACTAAAACCTCTTTTTTTTTTTCTTGTTTTTTAAATTCGCAAAATACGATTTCATTTTAACCTTCTTTTTTTTAAATTCGCAAAATTGTAAAATACGATTTCATTATCTCATTTTTATTTTTAAATGTAGTTTTTAGAAGCAATCAAATATTACTAACCATGCTCTTACTTCTTAAAGAAGACGGGGTTGAAATTTCGCGGATTAATCGTTGGTCAATGAGCAAACTGGACAAAAAGAACTTTAGTAGGGCGCCCAGTTTTCCAAGATAGAGGCTTTCTTTCTAACTCGTCCGTTGGACCTGAGGTCTAAGTTATTTTAAACCATCACAAATATCAAATCCAACATCAAATCTTGTTTCCTATACTATCTAGTACGCATATCGATCAGGGATTTATATTAATTATAACCTTTATTGTTTGGTTTGATTAGGATTCTCGTTCTATGTTTAGTTTTCCTATTCTATCGATCTCGTACGCAAATCAAAATTAATTAGTAAAGGGAGAATAGGAAAACGACCAAGTCTACCATCTCACCTCGCGTGCGCCACACGCCTCCGCCGCAAGGTCTTCTTCGCTCACCGAGACTTCAATGAGATTCTTGATGCTTATGAGAAAGGAGAGAAGTTCTATCTGTACACAGGAAGAGGGCCTTCTTCTGAGTCTTTACATTTGAGGCATCTCATCCTTTTCATGTTCACTAAATATTTGCAAGATGCCTTCAAGGTTCCTCTTGTTATACAACTCACTGATGACGAGAAGTGCATGTGGAAAAATCTCACCGTGGAAGAAAACCAGAGACTTGCTAGGGAGAATGCTAAAGACATTATTGCTTGTGGCTTTGACGTAACAAGAACCTTCATCTTCTCTAATTTTGATTATGTTGGTGGTGCCTTCTACAAAAACATGGTGAAGGTGGGAAAGTGTGTGACCTACAATAAGGTTGCTGGCATATTTGGTTTCACCGGTGAAGATCATATAGGAAAAGTTAGTTTTCCACCAATATAGGCGGTTCTGTCGTTTCCTAGTTCATTTCCACATCTTTTCTCTGGTCAAGACAACCTTCGCTGCTTAGTACCCTGTGCGATTGACCAAGACCCTGATTTTAGAATGACACGAGATGTTGCTCCACGCATTGGATATCGGAAACCTGCTTTGATTGAGTCTAAGTTCTTCCCTGCCCTACAGGGAGAAACGGGAAAAATGTCGGCTAGTGATCCAAATTCTGCCATATATGTAACTGATTCCTCAAAGGATCGATATTGCGAGAAAGATAAACAAGTTTGAATTTTCAGGGGGACGAGACTCAATAGAGGAACACAGACAGAAGGGAGCAAGGCTCGACGTAGATATACCGTACAAATACCTTCAATTTTTCCTAGAGGATGACAGTGAACTCAATTATATAAAGGAAGAGTATGGTGCGGGACGCATGTTAACTGGTCAAGTAAAAAAGCAGCTTATTGAAGTTTTGACTGAGATAGTAGAAAGTCATCGTCAAGCTAGGGCTGCTGTGACTGATGAAATGGTAGATGCATTTATGGCAGTGAGGCCTGTACCTAATATATATGTTCAACTAAAATTGATCGAGGACAGTATTTTACACCCAATTTTTATGGATTATATTTATATTTTTGTGGATTATATTGAAATTTTTGTGGATTATATTTATATTTTTGTTATCACAGTTTCAAGGTTTATTTTATTCCTTGTTTGCTTTGTTTCTCGTATCCTCAACCAACGTTAGGTAAATGAAATCAAACTTGCATGTGATGAACCTCGTCTGAAAGTATCAAATTGTGTTACATCATAGCAAACGATTAATTTTTACTTAGCTACAACTAATTCCATCTTCTAAGAAAGAATTTGCTATTAGCTTCAACAAGAGATAAATCATTGTTAGCATCAATGGAAAACTAATCATGTTATCATAGTTTCTGGTATGAAGATGATGAAATCAAACAGACTGATGTACACAAGCAAAGCCAACAACTGCTCTTAAGTCGGTTTCAAACATATTAGCTACTGGCTACTAACATGCGATTGCCGGTCAGAATTCTACTCCAAATCTTGTTAACTAAAATTCTGAAGGGCACCCACAAATTTTGTTAACTAAAATTCTGAGGGGCACCCACAAATCTTGTTAATTAACTAAAATTCTGAGGGGCACCCCCATAGAGGTGCTCCATTTCAAAAATAGGCGTATGCCACTTAAAATGCCGCACACACGGTATTCTCTAGTAAAAGGCGAAAGAATAGTTCGCTCTGTGTTCAACGCATGGCTCCGTGCGTTTTACAATTGCTGAGCTGCTTTGTTATATAACTCCTACACTAGACATACACTGCTCTTCTATGATGTGGGACTTGTATATTAGTCATAGTTTAAGTGTGACAGTGACATGCATTGTTATTGGCGTTTCAGAACCATCCTTCGAGATGGATAATGAATTCACCTGCTCTATTCCTTGGAGGAAATCCAAGCAAAAGAAACCGAGTAAAAGCACTGTACATCTTGCCAATCCACATACTTTCCTCTCAAGGTTCCAGTACTCTACTACCAAGCGAAATGTCTCGCCCATCGGAGAGACTAGCTTCACCTCACCAATTCACTGCATAGTGTTAGGACAATCATGTCTAGAATATAATTTCAGGTTCTAATAGAGAGCCATAGAGGTTTAAAAGGAAGCTTAATAGTGAGTATGATTCATCATTCATGCTAACCATAAAAATTTAGCTTACTGGCACTTTCAACTAATAGAGAAGTTAGAATTTTAAACCACGGAAAGACGCTGCCAATAAAAAATGAAGCTGCACCAGCACGTCTGAGGAAACTTGCATTTTCTGTAGCGGGATTGCAGAGCAGCAGAGAAATATCAATGCAGACTTGAGGTTGCAAGTGACTTTCATATTCTTCAATCTTCACTTAAATGCAGCTTGGCTTCACTAGAGAGGGCTGGAGAACAAACAAGAAAAACATTATTAGAATTTAGGGAGCCAAAAATCAGCCAATTAAAAGTAAATTCCTTGCAACCATTAGTGTTGCTACTTACCTTTCTGTAGTGCAATTACAGCAGATTGTTATGGGGTTTTGTAGCTTCTGCAATAAATACAGTCATCACAGCTTCGACGGTTGAGGAGCTAATATTGATGTGTTAGACAGATTTAACTGGATGCCTTCAATATTGAGATTCAAATGCTTTCGATCTGTCAATTGTCCGTAGTTGACTATCTAAGAGAAAACTAGAAATCAAGACCTGTATCAGCTCCCTCGCATGAGCCACCTAAGAAAGAGGTTATATAAACAGAGCAGCAAATAACATGATCAGAACCCAAGTTTTAACTTGCTGCTGTTTGCCTGCGTTAGTTTGATACAATCTAATTAGATCATGGAAGTCTGGTATTGTATGAAAAATATTACCCCTTTATGGAGATAATGAATATACAGACTTGCTCACCTAAAGGACAGTTTTAAGAGATTATGAGGGACAAATGCATTTTAACCACATGTATTAAATATAAAAGTGTTATAAAGTAGAGAGAAGATGGAGAGAAAATAGTTGGGAGGAAGTAGAAGTGTTCTCATTCAGTCTCATTAGCCTCCTTTATATAGAGGTAGGATTTACATCAAAGTACATAACTAATGAGTATTTACATGGACATCCACATAGATAATAATATTTACAACACTCCCCCTTGGATGTCCACCAATGAATGATGGTATTGGACGCGCTTATTGTTACCTCGTTAAAAACCTTGCCAGGTAACAAAAACCCAGTGGGAAAAAAAAAAACCTGGTCGAAGGACAAAAAGAGCACAACGCTCATATGTCTTAGGTAGCATGCTTCTGGATGCTCCCCCTGATGAGAATTTTCCCCTGATTATTGCAAGCCTCATTCATGTATGCGATAAGCTACATGTACCATGTATAGTAGTTTGATGTGTCTATCACTGAAGTGAGACCATGTGTGCTTTGCATATAGGGGCTCATCACAAAATTTCATACCTGCAAAGTTAAAGCAATACTAGCAAAGCTAGATGATTTTCAATAAGCCTTACCTCATATGATAAGGTTAGAAAACAATCTCATATGCTCAAAATAATACACAAAGTAATAGCTAAACAATATAAAGAAATTGACACATTTAACTTTGTATAGTTTAAAACATTGAAAAATCATCATGGCATACCTAGCCATACACATCAATATCTTTGTGTATTGATATGTCTCATATAAGCTCTTCAAGAGCTCTAAGTAATTCATAACTTTGAGAAAGTTAGAATATGTTGCAACATTATATTCATAATTTGAATTCGATAGTAGTCTCGTCATAGTACTCATTAAGGCAATTTATATCTCATTGGCTAGAACGAAATGAGTACATATGAGCTAGCTTAAGACTCTTTGATTCCATGAATGAGCTTCAGGCTCTTTCAACCTTTCATGGACTTGCATTTGAATCATTCATGTATTTGAATCCCATGAGGATTTGATAAGCAATACGCTTATAATGACACTTTACTTTTGAGATTTTGCTTTTAGCAATATGTCTTTAAGATCTTCACAATATACGATGACAACATGCCATAAATCTCTCGTCAATATAACAGCTATATGTAACACTGTACTTACAGAAAATTATCATTCGTATAAGGGAAGATAATCATAATCTCATGTCTCTATCAATAGAAATTGTGTCATAGTAATTTATCTTCACTTTTGACAAATACCCTTTTCTACATGTAAGGTTAAAGGTCCAAGAATTCCATCACGTTTCAAATATTCAATTTCATTGGAATTGCCTCTTTCCAATTTGTCCAGTAATATACTTTGTCGACATTTATAATGAAACATGGTATAGCATCCATACAGCCCTTAAAGATTTTTGGTAGCTACCAAATGTAAATTATCATCGATGATTAACAATCATAGATCTCACACATTCTTATCTGTATGCATTAGCTATAATAAGCTAATTGATATTGGGTACCCATGCCACTCCTGGGGCATACATTGTCGCTTCTAGGACAATCATCTCTCATAGATGAATCATGTAGTGAATGTGGATCTCTTTACTTATAATCTCATGTAGAGCATTATAGGGCTTGTATAATTTTCCCTTTTTGGGAGCTTAAAACTTTAGACCTGGTGGATACATTCCACGTAAATTCACGCCGTTATTCAAATGACAGTAGTCTTTCCTCCCCCTAACGGCAGGAAGACTATCTTATTATGATCATGTGCAAAAGATGCACTCAAATATCTATCACTTTCTTTGGAGTGAAGATCTTTATTGGTTGGTGGCGGACCCAAACCAACTTTTAGGTCAAAAATATTTAATTCATGAGCAGTAACCATATTGATGTATTATTGTATCACTAATACATCATTCTCTAATGGCGTACTTACAACCTTTGTATGTGTAGCTATATTAGGTGCTCTGACATTGTTTTATGACATTCTCTTCAAGAGAACCATGTCAATTGGATACACTTGCATCCCACAAATCAAATGGTGTTTACATTGTTTGTATTAATATGGTTGGTCTTAGGGACTTGAACCCAAGCAGATGGTCTTTGCATTTAGCATATAATTTTGTCACTATCTTTAATCAAATCACTAGCTTAGATATTTCCCAAAATCAAAATGAGACAATGGATAAATATCTCACACCAATTTATATCGTTCTTCAGGAACAATATTTCTCCCCCTCATTGCAGGAGGATTGCTTCATTAAAGTGATAACTCACAAATATGTAAATAAACAATTTGCTTGTGAGTAAGATTAGCAATCAACAAACTTGTAAGTGATTCCATGCAACATGGTAGACAAAAGATGACGTAACCGGTCATGCCAAAATAGTGTATTTGGTTCAAGGAACTTCAGGTTCATGACATCATATGCCTTAGTTTACTGCAGAAAATTTGATACAGTATAT
This sequence comes from Rosa multiflora, assembly GCA_002564525.1. NCBI lineage: Eukaryota > Viridiplantae > Streptophyta > Magnoliopsida > Rosales > Rosaceae > Rosa > Rosa multiflora. The sequence continues at coordinate 84,305 of BDJD01009808.1, forward strand.
ATCCGATGGCATAAAGTCTTCTCCAACCATATAGGAGGCAATTAATGCAACAATATTTCAAATTCGGTAACATGATA
>BDJD01009808.1:84400-108711 GCA_002564525.1 Rosa multiflora
ATCGAAGTTGAAGAGTCGGGCTTGTGCAGATCGAAGGCGTTGTGCAGATCGAAGGCGTCGGCAGGCTGAGGATCGAGCTCGGCGTTGTGCAGATCGAAGGCGTCGGCAGGCTGAGGATCGAGCTCGGCGTTGTGCAGATCGAAGGCGTCGGCAGGCTGAGGATCGAGCTCGGCGTTGTGCAGATCGAAGGCGTCGGCAGGCTGAGGATCGAGCTCGGCGTTGTGCAGATCGAAGGCGTCGGCAGGCTGAGGATCGAGCTCGGCGTTGTGCAGATCGAAGGCGTCGGCAGGCTGAGGATCGAGCTCGGCGTTGTGCAGATCGAAGGCGTCGGCAGGCTGAGGATCGAGCTCGGCGTTGTGCAGATCGAAGGCGTCGGCAGGCTGAGGATCGAGCTCGGCGTTGTGCAGATCGAAGGCGTCGGCAGGCTGAGGATCGAGCTCGGCGTTGTGCAGATCAAAGGCGTTGATAGGCTTTGGTCGGTGGCGCGGTGTGGTGGTTGTTGGTCGGTGGCTGTGAGAGACAGAGAGTGTTGGTCGAGAGAGATGACTGATGAGAGGCCGAGAGAGATGAGAGAGAGACGAGAGAGAGATGAGAGGCCGAGAGAGAGAGAGAGAGGGAGTCAGAGAGAGAGAGGGGGAGGGAGTCAGAGAGAGAGAGGAAGTTATATGAAGAAAATTAAGTAAAACAAAAAAATAAAGGGTAAATTGGTCATTTACTTATCAAAATATGCTAGCTGTCAGCTTCTGTAACGGAGCTAACGGCTCCAGGTACCATTCTTCGGTCGGGGTCAGAACCTCAGGTACCGTTCTGATATTTTCTGAATGTGAGGTACTGAAGTTTAGAATGGGGCAAAGGTCAGGTACTGTACGGACGATTTTCCCTTCATGATATTAGAGGAACTTCAGGTCCCCATATGATCAGGGATCAAGCAACATGCGATTTTGATCATTGTATAATTCTAAGGAACTTTTGACCCTTGTGAAGCTTTGAGAAAATTTCGTGTCACAATTTTGAATATGTAACTCTTGAGGAACTTCAGGCCCTCTATAATCGAATCAAGAGACGTTAGGTCTCAATCTACTTTGATTAGAAAATTCACAAGTAGATATAGGTGTGAGTTCACCATATAAATTTTCCAAATTGAATGAAAGAAGAAGGTGAATCAAATGGTCAAAATAGATAAATACATACCTGAAATTCTTTCAATTGAAAGACTGGATTTTTGGAAATTCTTATAACCTGGATTACCCAAAGTTTATACTTGGTGAAAAACAATCGAAAAAATTGGCATCAACAGAGATAAGCCTAAAGTTATGGTGCAAATCCAAAAAAAAATTTCACCAGCATAAGTGTGTGTACAGTCACAGACTTGAGATTAAAATAAACTGTGAAAATCAATTATGCCCAGACATGTGTGAGCTTCTGGGGCTTATGATCAGAGGAAACCTAATCTCAAAACGAATTTGTAAGTTCCATGATTATGTAACTATGGTATGGTATAGCTATTGATGAAACAAACAAATAGAATAATAAATAAATAATATTTAATTAGAAATTGTATATAAATATGAATCATTCAACTTGCATGTATGATTAAACATATGCTTGGCAACGAAATCGTTGTATGAACAAGGTATATGGAACAGTAGAAAAAATGGATTATAGGTGCAGCATATAAAGAGATCCAAATCAATAAAAATAAATAATCAAGGTATTTGATGAAACTATAGTGATTGTGTCATCATATAGAACCTTAAATATTTTAACCCGTAGATTATAAGTTATGGTCAAAAACAACAAAGTTGCACAAAAAAACTCATAAATCATCATAGGGTTTATGAGAAAAAATAAGAGCAAGCGTGCTGATAACGTGTTATAAAGTAGAGAGAAGATTGAGAGAAAATAGTTGGGAGGAAGTAGAAGTGTTCTCATTCAGTCTCATTAGCCTCCTTTATATAGAGGTATGGTTTACATCAAAGTACATAACTAATGAGTATTTACATGGACATCCACATAGATAATAATATTTACAACAAAAAGCAGAAATTATAACTACTTAAAACTGTGTATTTATTTTTAGTCGTCAGATGCATTTGTCCCTCACAGTCTCTTAGGTGAGCAGGTCTTAGTTGCTTTTCATCCGTCAGATGCATTTGTTCCTCACAATCTCTTAGGTGAGCAGGTCTTAGTTGTAGACTATATTTTCGGTCTATTGAGGAGACTGATTAACTAGTATTTAGAGATTCTGTTGGTTACATTTATTTATACATTGTTACCATGATCAAAATATAGATAGCTACTGTTATGAAAACTTTCACTTGTTTTAGTAGGGTGTGCCAAACCTTGCAGTAGTGCAAGACAAGGATGACATGTGTGCTATTGTGGTGGATCCATCCCTTAAAACAATTAATTTAATATCGTGTAAATCATTGATCTACATATCAGATATTAAATGATATTTACAACAAAAAGCAGAAATTATAACTACTTAAAACTGTGCATTTATTTTTAGTCGTCAGATACATTTGTCCCTCTCTTAGATGAGCAGGTCTTAGTTGCTTTTCATCCGTCAGATGCATTTGTTCCTCACAATCTCTTAGGTGAGCAGGTCTTAGTTGTAGACTATATTTTCGGTCTATTGAGGAGACTGATTAACTAGTATTTAGAGATTCTGTTGGTTACATTTATTTATACATTGTTACCATGATCAAAATATAGATAGCTACTGTTATGAAAACTTTCACTTGTTTTAGTAGGGTGTGCCAAACCTTGCAGTAGTGCAAGACAAGGATGACATGTGTGCTATTGTGGTGGATCCATCCCTTAAAACAATTAATTTAATATCGTGTAAATCATTGATCTACATATCAGATATTAAATTGTTAAACTGATAAGAACATATACTACACTTGATCTTAGCCAAAAAGCCGAGAAAGGTATGCTTATTTTAGTGTCGTGCTTCGTTTTTTATAGTCTCATGAGCTTCCGTACTTGGTCACAGAAGCGATGTGGGAGAACTACTACAATTAGCAAAGGACTGCAAAGAACGTACTACTACTATGAGTCAACCGCTCTTATTAACACAATCGACCGACATTAAGATTAAATGGTATATTATACACCATCTCAGGATCATATTCAAGAGAGATGCAGGGCTCCCCATCTGCAAGAACAACTGGAAAGAAAGAAGATATATTTGTGACACTAAGAAGTGAGATGCCCATAGACATAAAGTGAGAAGCAACCAAGCTACTCTTGTTATAATCAGAAGGTAACATACACATGCAATGACTCTTTCCTTTGTTTCAAACATCATATAGTCTCTTAATCTATGAAATCAATGTTCTAAAAAATTGTACATCTAAAAGATGCACAACTTAAACTTTGCACTCAAATATCATTATTGGTAATATTGTGATCAAGCAAGGGTCATTACCCGCTGAAGATTGTTCCTAACTGCTAACCAAATGTCACAAACTACTCTAAACCATGCTACTGAACAGTTAACGAAAATAAATTAATTAACTAAACTAGACTAGACGTAATTTTCTGTAAATTTTACAGGAAACTAAATACACATTGAGTAACATGCGTAAAAAATTTCAGAACAATCAGAATTGATTTGATATATGAAATAATTCACGTAAAACTGAACACAGTAAGATAACAAAGCAGAAATAGATTTTATAACTTTAAAACTATTGATAGAAACAAAGCTAAGGACTTATTCTCTACCACCAAACACACTCAATCATATCAAATCTCAGTTATGGAATTTTAATTCTCATGCAATTGAATTTACCCGAAGTTAACTCACAAGATCAAATCAACCCATTACCCTTTCTTAGTTCCTCGTTAAGTGAATACAAGCTCACCACTTAATCTATTTCCGATTATGCAACCTAGACACAAGCTCACTAAGTTTAACATATCAAAATCATTAAGCAAGAAAAGGGTTTGGATAAATCTAGGGCCACAAGTACATTGTAGTCTTGCTAAACCTAGGGTTTGAGTCACATGTAATTCAAGAAAACATTTTGCTACTCAATTGGAATCAACACACGACATATAAGAATCTAGTGTTACTCCTAGCATTAGAACCCTAACCTATTCATTTAGTTGCGCACCTAAACAAACAAGCAAAGATTCATCTTGTAGACACAGTGAAACAAACACTCAATTGATAATATAGAAAACCAAAAACTGAATTGTCATCAATATGAATTGTACATGTTAGGGGCTTTGAACTTGTCCCTAGCTACAAAAGTATTTATTAGCTAGATATAGTCATGAAGAAAACAAAAACTAGAAGAAAGGAAGAGGAAGAGATTGACGGCTAGATGATGGCAGAAGATGTCGTTCTTTCTTTCTCTTGTGTGGGCCTCCTACGTCTAAACTGATGTCCCTCTTTTATTGCTTAGGTTAGGAGATTTTCACTTCTTTTCATTGAATCAAGTAGCTTCTCCTCTAAGATTTTCTAACAATTTTCATATCAAATTACAACTACCTACACTTTTTTTTCATTAATTACCATCAGCAGACCTGTTTTTTTAAATTACCATGCGCAAGGTATTATACCTTGCTGTCAGATTCCTTTTCTTTTTAAATTATTTCTATTGGCAAGTCAATTACGAATCTGCCATTGTGGGTTTGATAATGTGAATTAACATTGCTGAATGTCAGTAGCATTATGAAAAAAATAATATTTCTATATTCCGTCTTTGTTTTTTTTAGAAACAACACATTTATTTAATAATTCCAAAAACTATTTATACATATTACAATATGAAACTTGAACACTATATCGTTTATCTCTGACTTTGCCGCTTTCACATACAAGTTGCTTTGAATTTCACCTCTTCTCATGGTGAAGAAGTTTCTCCAGCATGATTTCTTGGAGTACTGACCCTCAGTAGTATATTGATCTCCAGTAATATACTAGCCTCAGTAGTATACTGACCCTCAGTAGTGTACTGATCCCCAGTAGTATACTGACCCCCAGTAGTATACTAGCCTGGCCTTCTTGCATTTGCTCACTTCAGTATTGCTTTCATTAGCTCCATCCTGTAAGTAGACCGACAACACAAAGCATAAGGGATAACAAAGTGTCCAAAAACTGCTTTGACAATTACAACTCTAATCCTTTCTCTTCAAAAATCATAGCATTCAAACACATAAGAACTGTCACTAAACTTGGAGCCAAATCTCTAATAATTTCTATAGAATTCTGATCAAACAGGAATAATAGTACCAGTAACAACTGATACGTGCAAAAGCAATCGCTAATTTAAACCCTGAAAAGAATCATCATTAGTATAGAGCAAATAGGGTATCGTTCAAAATCGGGGATTGAGGGTGCTAACATGTGAGAAACAATTTAAAGACAAGAATATACATCATACGAAAATTACAAGTTCATACACAAATATACAAGTTTTTTTTTTTACGAAAATTAGAAGTTAACAACATACAAGCATGCATAAAATTAGAATCACAAGTTAGAGAGCAAGCATACATACATAGCTCACGAAATTAGAAGACAAGAATGAGAAATCAATGAAAACAAACATATATATACTCACACAATTCGAAAGGAAGAAAGAATTTGAGTTAGAGAAGGTTTTGGAAATCCTACTCCTATTTATACACATTTTACAAGTCCATAACACATTAGAAATCCACATACATTAAGGATTACTACTTCTATAGGATTAGGAAGTCAAATACAAGTAGGAAACAAATTAGAAGCGAAGTCAAATACAAGTAGGAAACAAATTAGAAGCAAAGTCAAACTAGGACTCCTAAGTCAAAACTAACTCTAACTACTTTCCCTAAAAATTAGGAACCTATCCCTAAAATTAAGGAAACCCTAACAAACTTATAACAAATTCCTAAAAAACACTAAAACTAACACAAACACATATTTACTATTCACAAATTTAAAAATATATTTTCAGATTATTTACTTTATTTCTAAGTTAACATGCACGAATTTACTATTTAATAACACAAACAAGAAAGTAATTAAATAAAATTGTGTTACTTTAAACAAGAAAGTATATTTTCAGACACTATTCATGAATTTTATGTAATTAAATAAAATTAACTTAGACATCAACCCTAATTACTAGCAAATTACATGCAAGTCATCATAATTGTTTGTCAGACTTAGAAAATCGTTAACATGTAATAAAGCATAAAACCAAATTATTATTCTTTAATCTCGGCAATCAATCAACATCAAGAACACATGAACACATCAAACATGAAAAGAACCATCTAAATTGCATCCAAAAATCAGTTTGTCACATCATAGTTTCAGTTTACACAACAGAAATTCCAAAGCAGAAATTCTAACTGCAAGAAAGCCAAAACCGTAAAATACATGAGAAGATGATGGTGTGGACAACCCTTGATCACGTCCCAAGGTCCAAAGCAGCTCCAAGGTGGTGCACAAGTTATTCTTTAATTTCGGCAATCAATCAACATCAAGAACACATGAACACATCAAACATGAAAAGAACCATCTAAATTGCATCCAAAAATTAGTTTGTCACATCATAGTTTCGGTTTACACAAAAGAAATTCCAAAGCAAAAATTCTAACTACAAGAAAGCCAAAACCGTGAAAATACATGAGAAGATGATGGTGTGGATAACCCTTGATCACGTCCCAAGGTCCAAAGCAGCTCCAAGGTGTTGTACAAGTGTTGATCACGGCTAGGAAGATGGATGGTCACGGCCTTGCTCCTTGAAGATTGCGAAAACCTGAAAACTAGAGAGAACAAGTGAGAATACGAAATTGTGGAGAAAATTGTTAACCTTGAAACGTCTAATACACAAGGTATATATAGGTGGACGTCCCAAGGCTCTCCCAATCCGTTTCTACTTGACTTCTCTTAGTTCGTGTTGATTTAGGACTTCTTTCTCACAAAACAGATTTCCGGCAGGATTGACCTCAGTCCACTAAAACGACCATAAATTTCTCTGGAAAATAGCTATTGACAAACCGTAAAACTCTATGGAAACTAGATTTCCAACCATATAAAAATCATAATTTTCTGAGCTCTGAGAAATTTATGACACTCCGTTGAAGTTGACTAATCTGCACAGGTAGATTTCCGAATCTGTAATGGATTTGACTTTTGAAGCACAAGTTGAGTCCAATTCGGTTTTCCTTTGCATCACATGACTCTCACATGTCTTCCACGCCTATTCTGAAGTAGAAACGTCAAGAACTCCCTAGAACCTTCAAGAATCTCACAGGAATTCCAATCCTTACTCAACAAGAAGTCCAAATTCCACATTGCTTTGTAATTCGAATCTCTTGTTGCTTCCTCTTCCATGTGCACGGCATATGACCTTCTTAAGACTTCTAGATGCTTGTTGTACGTTCCATAGACTTCTCATAGCTTCCACAGGTGTCCTAGTATGAGTAGAACTCCATATGCAAGTAGGTTTCCTAGTTGAATACAAACTTTTTTTCTGCGATTCTTCTATACTCTTCCGGAACTTTCTTGAGTAATCCTTATCCAATAGGGACTCCTTATCACACTAGGATTCCTTATCTGACTAGAATTGGGTTTCCTTGTCCAAGTAGAATTTCTAATTTCCGCGACTTAAGAGTTTGAGTCCAAGTCAGCTTCTGATTCTTACTCCAACTAGGATTCATTTTCCTAGTCAAATTGGGAGAACTTCCATTTCTTCATTTCTTTTCATTCCTGCGCCACTTTGTGCTTTCCTTAGCCATTTTTGGACTTTGAGACTCCATTTACACCTGTAAAACACCAACTAAGTTAAATTGATAAAGTTAATGGAAATAACTTAGCAAAATATAGGGTTTAAACATTATAAACGTCGCATTTTATGCTCCTATCAACAACACAATTCTAAAACTATGATTCCACAGCAGGACCACATACATAGATCACATTCACTAATTCCACAAAAACAATAAATATTGCATCCTTTGGATACCCAGAATGATGTCAATACAACCTAGAGGAAACAATATAGTATAGAATATGATTATGTTGCACATGTTTCAGCTAATGGATGTTGACTCACCATTGAAAGACTGATTTGATCTTCTCGACATCAAGCGACTGTTGTAGTATATGAGGCACTCCCAACTTGATATGTAGTTTCATCTCCCTGTAGAAATTAGAAATTATGACTAATTGACTAACGAAACAAATTAAAAAAACTATCTTCCAAATATGATAACCATCGAACACAATGGTTTACATGCACAAAGCCCAACAACTAACCCCAATATGTCAAAACCTTACTAACCTAAAAATTTGCTTCGTCGCCTCGACATTTGCTTCGACTCCTTGCTTCGCCGATCGCCTCGCCGCCTCACTTCGCCGCGTCGCCTCACCGGCTACTTTGCCATCGGAGCCTCGATTTGCTACTCCGATTTGCTACGCTGATTTGTTGCTTAGCTGCAGAAATGGAAGAGAGGTTTTGATTTTGGGGAGAAATGGATCTGAAAGAGATATGAGAGAGAAAGCGAGAGCTGTATCGTGATAGATATAGAATGAGTGGCAATTTTTGTAATTTCATAAATGTTTAACTGTTCTTTTTGTCCTTAATTTGTTGAATCATTACTATAGCTAGGTTTAATTTGACCGCAAGGGGACCATGTTTGTGGCCCTTGCGTGGGAAAGAATTTGTAGCTAGTGGTCATTAACTCTAATTTTCACCCATCAAAATATGTCATATATCTCTAATAAACAGAGATATTCAGTTAATACTCGTCGTTGGGCTTCTGAAAGGAATTCGGGCCTCAAATCATGGATTTCCGTCAAAGTGTCAGATTCTCAGACTGCCCGACCTTGCTGTACTAAATTGGCCATAGCTTCTTGTAGAAAAAGATATGAACAAACCGTTAAAAGTCCAAGAAACTAGACATCCAAGGCTTTCCAAGCATGTAAAGTAAACTGTCTGGTTCATGCTGAGCTTCTCTCAGTTTCATGTTGAAGTTGACTGATCTGCTCAGGCAGATTTACTGATTTAGCTTTCTTTCTTCTACTTTGCTCCATAACACCTACAAAACAAAAAATAAAGTAAATGACTCAAATAGATGGAAAACTAGCTAAGAAACCATGAAGAAATCAATACAAAATCATGTACATTTATGAGATTATCAAACACCTAACTAAATTGGATACAGTAACCAAAAAGAGGGCAAAAACCATTGCTCTCAAAGTCTGTTCCCCATTCGAGCTAAGCTTGAGCTTAAAAAAATGACTCGAGCCGAGAGAGTTTAAGCTTGAAATTTTAAAAAGTAAAAAAAAAAAAAAAAAAACCTCAAGTGAAATGGTGAGATTTATTTATTTATTTTTATAGTTTGATTAACTGAGAAGCTTTTCATTTTAAGGTTAGTTGAGGATACATTTGCATGCACCAGAGTTCCAGAGAAATAAGCTTTTCACTTATTTCTAATTCATTGATGTTCCCTGTACATAATGGTGTTTCAATTTTTACCTCTTGCATTGATTGGAAGATTAGTAAGAAAAATCACTGTTTATGTTGACTTTCGACGTCTCATAAAGATGAAGCTCTACAATTATGACTTGGCTGGACTCGAGTATTATGTTTTAACTTTTAACCTTGTGAGATTTGGTATACAACGCTCTGGATACTTTTACAATGTGAATTCTGTAACAGACTGCTTCAAGGCTATTAGGTCACTCTGGTTTCCTATATTATGAGCACTAGTAGTCTTGTTATCTTATCTATACGAAACGTGTAATATGAGATGGATCATGTATTGATGAGATTCTGAGAAAGGGAACGAATTTCCCTAATGATGATATCCAATAGAATCATGAAGATGCATATTGGACGACAGATCGATGATGCTGGTACCATAGAAGTATTCCCAAGGATACTAGCATAACATACATGTTTACTCACCAACCAGTAGCCTGTGGTTGACACATGCAATGATTCATAATATTGTAGGAAGGATACAGAAATTTCTCACAACCTATTTTCACAATGTGAACCAATTTGCCTGGACTTATTCCCAAGAACAATGGTCGAATACAAAAAATCAAAGTTCATAACATATACTGCTTCCACAACAACTAGCAAATCACACAATATATATCACAAAATTTAATAACAAGGGAAACTGTTTCTTAATTTATTCCCAAGTATGCAATGTGAGGCCCTGCCTTTTTAGCATACCCCAGACACAACGACATTAAATTGGTCCTCAGGCACATAGAGCAACGTTGAATCATATGCCATGTTTGCTGAGGAAAGTGAGGATTAGCTCATTAATTTTCTCTGGAAGTCGTTCTTACATTTGCAATTAAACTAAGACTATGAGTTTAGTCAACAAGCTTATTAATTAGCTCATTTGGGCCACTGCTAATTAATTGGGGGAAGTGTATAACCTACTAACCACTTTTTTTTTGTGATCGGGTGTTAAATACTTGAAGAGTTACAACTTTATTAGGATTTTAATGCCACTAATATCATGTATCAAAGATTTTTATAAGGGAGTTTCTATTCATACCTCTAAAATTGGCATTTTGATGCAGAACGGATGGCAGCCCAATTCGAAGAGCAGTTGGATCGTGCAAAATGAGGAAAACGAAAAGTGACTAATAGACACGAAATAGCTCGGTGTCCGATTCCACGAAATCGCGCCAGAAACAAGACTCATCACTATGCCATGAGTTGTGGTCTTTTTCGGGGTCGTTTAGGGCCTCAAAACTGAGTTTTTCTATTTTTTCGAGTTTTGGTTTTCCTTGTTATTTTTGGGTTGTTTTCGTTTTTACCCATGGGCTTTAGGGTTCAATGTTAGTCGCCCTAGGGTTTTATTTCTCTTATTTAAGCAGCCTCAAGCGGCTGCAGAACCTATCTTTCAACTTTTATCAATCAAATAGAAAATTTTCTTTTTATCTCTGGTGGACTCCAGAAACTTTGTTCAGGTTTATTGCTGGTAAACCTAGGTTATTATTCCGACTGCGTCACATTTGGACCTCTCCACTTAATAGACCTCCACCTTACTTTTATAAATAAATAATATGCTATCTACACCTCCCTCATTTTCGTACAATGCCCCTCATCTAATAAACTTTGATCAATGCCTAGCAGGTAACAATGCATCAATGCTAGGGCATATGATATATAAAGCAATGAGATAGGTGGATTCACTGCGTACTAGCTTGGGGACTCGGACTTCTCCATATTTGCATCCCCAAAAGAAAAAATGTAACAAGCCATCCTTATCCTCTCCCTCAAAAGTTTCTGCCAATAATTGGTCAATTATCCAGGCGGTGCAACAACCCACAAATCCATATATGTTCTCCCTTTTGAACAAGAAAAAGCTAACTGGATACCACCACACACACTATTTTCAATTGCCAATAACCATAAACTTCCATGCAGCCAAATTTGGGGGAAAGAACACGTTTGAACCAATGAATCAAACACTCTTTGTAGGTTCACAACAACATTTGATTACAAAAAAACTCAAACTTGAACAAAATCCAATGCCCAGTTCATCAAAAAACAGACTTCAATTGTCAATTCTCAACATCAGTAACTGAAAAATTCTATGCAATACCCATAGAGGCCACTCCAATCTTTGAATTTCACCAATTAATCATCTACTTCCTCCACCTCCCCCTATTCTTCACAATCAAATATTTAGGGTTTTTAGTTCAATTTTTTTCCCAAGTTATTTTCCATAGGTTTTGATGTATATTTAAGATTTAAGCTGGAGGATAAATGTTTTCGCCAAGTTGAAAACTACGCACTGTACTATTCGTGGAGGTAAAAAAAAAAATTTCCTCTTTTGAAAATTTCCTCTTTTGTGTCCTTATTAGTAATTTGACAATAGTTGACCAACTATCATTTTAAGATTTAAGCTGGAGGATAAATGTTTTCTCCAAGTTGAAAACTACGCACTGTACTATTCGTGGAGGTAAAAAAAAAAAATTTCCTCTTTTGAAAATTTCCTCTTTTGTGTCCTTATTAGTAATTTGACAATAGTTGACCAACTATCATTTTCCAATTTTAGAGGTACGAATAGAAACTCTCTTTTTATAATGATTTGCCAAAAAAAGAAAAAGATTTTTATAATGATGTTATTCTTCATGAAAGTAAAAGAAAGAGACCTAGGGGTGGGCGTCCGGACCCGAAAAACCGAGAACCCGACCCGAACCGAGGGAAAAAGCCCGATTCGGTTCGGTTTTAGAATTGAAATTTTCGGTTCGGTCTAAAGCCCGACCCGAATTCATGTAATCGGTTCGGTCTCGGGTTTCATATTTTTAGGGCCCGAAAGCCCGAACCGACCCGATACTGTAGCAGATGCCACATGTCAGTCCATGATTGGGTGTTATAATAATAAGTTAAATATTAAAAAAAAATTAAACAACCCTAAAGGAGTAAAGGGACTAAAGGCTACACTCCTCCAGTAGACTAACTCGACCTCAGCCGCCCTCTCTTGCTTGTCGATACTCGATACTTCGATAGTATCGAACTATCGATACCATCTCACTATCTTCGAGCCCTCCACCACCTTATGAACTTAGGATGATTAATCAAAGGTGTTGCTTCAAGGGGCTCTCTGGGACGAATTCTATATCTGGTACTTCTTCCTAATCCTCCGATCTCCACTCCGCTTTCAACATCCGCGAAGCCGAACTCCGAGCCTTCTTCGTTGAATTCTCCAGCTCCGGCGCCGACCCCCTTGGGGTTCTCCGAGCCCTCCACCACCTCAACCAGGTTCGAAGTCGGATCCTCGCCTTTGGGGTTTACCCTGCGCCTTCAAGGTTGTCTGTCGAAACAAGAACACGATCCGTGCGCTGTTACAGCTCCCGATTTCGCCGTCGCCGACTTGGCGCAAGTCCGAGCCGCTCCGAGATCCGATAGGCCTTTGCTTCATCTTCAATAATCTGATCAACTCTTCCGATCAGGTAAGCATATAATGCACAGAAGATATCTGATCTGTAGCTATTTATTGATGTAAGACTCTATGAGTCAATGGGAACCAAAGTAATATCAGAGTTTAGGCTTGGACGAACTGAATTTGTTGAGAGTTGAAGGACAATATTTTACTGTGAATCTGTTGAGAACCAAAGTAATATCAGAGTTTGGGCTATGATAAACTGAATTTGTTAAGGATTGAAGAACAATATTTTATTTTGATTGAGCTGATGTAGAGTTAAGTAACTTATGTAGAACATTGAGCTGCCTTGTTGAGCCGCGTGGGATTGCAAGATCTGGATTAGCTCTTCGAAACTCAATCGGAGGGGGTTGGGTCACATCTACACTGGATGACCACCGTCATTTGCTAGCAACTGTCTCTCAGTTCATTTTCTTATGTATGTTTGATTCAGAAACAATTATTTGCTATAAATTTATAAAAGGGCTAGTACTTCTTCAACAATTGACAGCATTATAATTTGATATGCGAATAGTCTTCCAGGTACCAAAACTGACAAAACGGGCAAAACAGGCAAAACAGACATTTTGGGCCCGAAAAAGCCCGAAAACCGAACCGGCCCGAATGGGTTCGGGTTCTGTCGGTTTTCAGTTTATTAAAAGCCCGAACCGGCCTGAACCGAATGTTTCGGGTTCGGTCTCGGTCTCACTGATTTAAAGGCCCAGCCCGACCCTAGCCCAACCCTAAAGAGACCTATTAATAGGGTTGTCAATGGGTCATGTCGGGTTGAGTTCGTTTCGGGTTAAGGTATTTATTGTGTTGCAAGATACAAACTCAAACCCAACCCATTTAATAATCGTGTCAAAAATTTAAACCCAAACCCAACCTATTTATTAAACGGGTTACCCGTTTCCAACCCGTTTAATCCATTTAACAAATAGGTCGTGTCGTGTTAGACAAAATGATCCATTTAATGGTTAATAATGTGACCCATTTAACTAAAAAAATGGGATAAATTGATTAAATTCACTAAGAACTCAACAAGAAGAAGAATATAATTTTTTTTTTTATATATTCATAAATAATTAAATCCAATAATTATAAAGCAAAATATTTCAAATTATCTAATTGTATGATCAAATACTCTCAATGTCCAAAATTTCAAGAATAAGTATAGCATAATCGGGTTATACGGGTTCACTTCGTGTTGGCGGGTTGACCAGTGGCCGACCCATTTATTAAATGGGTCATGGCGGGTTGACCCACGGCCTACCAGTTTTTTAATCGTGCGGGTTCAACCCGCTTTATTTCGTGCTGGTTTCGAGTCGTATTATCGGGTCGTGTCGGAATTAACAGCCCTACCTATTATAGACAGAGAGTATTACATAGTACATACTAGATGAAATACTATAACAAGAAGATCATTAATAGAAGTTTTCCATGATAGACACAGAGTATTACAGAGTACATACTACATGAAACAATATAACAAGATTATGAACAGAAGTTTTCCATGATATATCTTGCCAGTTATGATCGAAGGGACAATACGGACATTGTAAATCGATTTCATCCAAATAATTTTTTTTTTTTTATCAAAAACAAACTACAAAATGTCATGCATGTTCATTTACTTTTTGTGATTGATGAATCCCACGTACATCTCATCAACAAACTTTTCAGAGACCCCCCGAGAAAAGTTTTTTTTTTTTTTTTTTTTACGGAAATACCAGTTCAGATAAAAGGCTTTTGAATGTTTCTCAGTGGTAGTCAATCTTTGTCAGCAATAGGTTTGGTTCACTCCTTAACATAAACCAGATGGGAATATGCATTCGAACTCCATCAATAGGATGCCAAGTCAATTTCAACAGTAGCTAATAAATATTAATCCAAATTTTGTAAAGTCCACACAGACACAAACAACAGAACCCAAATGTAAATTAGCATTAGGTTATCATGCTCTCTATATCTCTTTACTAAGGTAAATATGTTGATAGATTGGCTGCACTAGCGGAGCCAGACACAAGTGTGGTAAGTCACTTGCCTTAGCCGGGGTTTTCAACTTCTTTTAGCGCATATATGAAATTAAAAAAGAGCCAACTCCGTCCCTTTCGGGTTGGAGTGTTTCTCCACAGATTGTTTCTTCGTTGGGGACTTATTCTTCGCCTTCCCCTCACCATGTTTTGAGGTCTGCTGCTTGCCATCAGACGACGACTTATTTCTACTACTAGAAGGTCGTCCTCTCTTCCACTTCATACTCCCAGAATGAGTCACCTCCTGTTTAGGGTCCAATCCAAGATTTTCAGAATCAAGGGTGAGATTTCTCTTACCTACCGCCAAGCTCAATTTCAGTTTCTTAGGAGAGATAGTCAGGCTTTCTTCTCTGGCTCGACGCTTGCCAGTGATGCGTTCTGGAGTGTCCGCTGTCCCCTGAAGTTCGCGCACCACAACATGTCGCTTCTGCTTTGGAAATAAAACATTCAAACATGGTTCCCCACTCGGACCATGATCTGGAGTCCGAAATATCAATGGTGGACACGGGGTGGTAACCCTAGCTCTTACACCAGTATTGAGCTCACTACCACTAGCATGCCCCGATGTTGACCCCCCCAAACTCCCGGCGAGCCCCCACCACTCCTCTCCGACACCGTGTTCTGGGATCCCAAAATAATTCTCTCGGCTTCATCATCGTCTTCATCCAACGCCGGTCTGGAGCATGGCAAACCCACATGCGTGACTAATCCACATATAGAGCATCTTCCGAAAAGCTTGCCATAACGGAATTGGCAGCGAAACTCGACCGCATCTTCCACCAAGTACCACCGCTTGAAAGGCAATGGTTTATGCAAAGGTATCTCAACCCTAATCTGGCGTTTCCCAGTCTTCTGAGCAGTCTTATCAATCTCCTGAAACTCCCCACGCGTGTAGCCGATCATAGTCATGACACGTTCAGATCGAAACGCTGGTGGTATTCCCTGAAAAGATATCCAATATGATGCCATGGCTAGGGGCACTTTCTCCACCGGCATGATACCATCATACAAAGCTAGAGCCACCGGCGCGTGATTATCCCCCCATGGGGCCCCCCGCCATATTCGAACTCGATCAGACGGATCCGACAGCGTGAATAACACCCTCTGTCCTTCTGCTTCCTCCACCTGCAGCGAACCATTAACCCTCGAGGCGTTGCGAAACATCCCCATGAAGGACTGGACCTTGAAATCCCGAGCGGTGAGGAGCTTGCCCACCAAGAATATGTTTGCCTATCGCAAACCCTTACCCTGCTTAGGTCGCAAATCAATCTGCCTCTTGCCTTCAGCGATAGCAAGAGAGGAGGCTAGTCTAGCAGCCATTGCATCAACAGAAGACATCTCGTTGACAAGGAGAAGCACTGAAACCCCTAACCCTATGTTTTTAGAGAGAGAGTTGACGGCTCAAACTAGGGTTTTTTTTTTACTGTATAACAGATAATATGTTTCTTTTTTCATATTTTCAACTATATAATTATGGATGGGAACTTGGTTTGCCCTGCAAAGATGGGAAGATCTGTAGCTGTAGGTAATCCAGAGCTTGCATTTTTGGTTGTGCTCTACAATCACAATTTGTTTTTGAATTACCGTTAGAGAAGGTTTTCAAAGTTTGCCCTATCCAATTAGAAATTCAAGCTCCGCCACTAGATTGGCTAATGCATTAGAAACTCTTCATCAGATCAAATTTTAGAGCAAAGCTGCATTGTCTAAGGCATTGATCCTAGGTGTGAACGTTCAGTTATCAGATAAGGTACTCTCCATTAATTATAAATTATTATGGTGGTTTTAAGTTGTGTTACCACACTAAAATCAGGAATTGAGGGTTCCATATTAACTATGCAGACATGGAGTTTAGGCATAATCAGCACTTGGGCAGGCAACATACCTTGTGTGCAGAATAGTAGTAATTCTCATGCTTGTTCAATTGTCCTGGTCTGCAAATTCATTAAAAACAGCAACATTAGCATAGCTAACAGAACAACTTAAGAATTCAATGTGAAAAGATGAGTATGATTCGATAGTATTGAGTCCTACTCATGAGTTGGTAATGAACATTGTGACGGATGCCCCAACATGAAATTAAAAAAAAAAAAAAACTCACATATTACGTCTTGGTTGCCCATATTATTCCAAAACGTTCTTGAACTTCCATGCATATCATTAATATGTTGCCCCCAACGAATGATGAGAGATTGCTTAAGACAAGGAACAAAGGTTCAAGAAAGCCTGTGAAAAAGCATGACCTGAACAAGTGAAGGGTAAACTGAAGTTCTAATTGCAAGAGAGTCGAGCCAACTTATTCAGAAATATTATTAAGAGGCATTGGTTTGTAAATAGGTTTTTTTTTAATTTTAATTATTTTATTTTAAGTGTACTAGACCATAATTACAATAAACAAAATGTTTATGTAATTAGGGTTTCAGCACTATATCTCCTCTATGTATTTTACAATTTAATTAATAGTCAAAACTTAAGAGTAGTCATGGGTCTCACTTTAGGTCTAGTCATATAAGAAGCACTGAGAAAACAGGAGAGAAAACTAGGGTTTGGCAAGAGTGAAGGAGCAGTGGTTGCTCGTCCGGCGGAGCCTCCTCGTCGATCGGGGCTTCCCGCCTCAGCGACGAATGGCAGGTGTTGTCGGACGGGAGATGGGGGTCTTGGGACCTTTGATTTTGTCTGCTTTGCGGTGGTCGGGGCTTGACATGCTTCTTCTCTACTCTCAGGCAGAGGCGCAGGTGGGGAGGAGGAATTCGACGGCGGCGCAGGCTTGGAACAAGGGGTCAGATGCCAGATCGTGGAGGCGGTTTGCCATGGATCGTATGGCCCTGATCTCTGTTCGGAGGTGGGTCGCTCGACGATGTTTGCAGCAGTGGGTTCGGGCTCCCGGGAGGATGGACACAGATGGGTGGAGCGATTTCGTTCTGAGGTGGAAGAGCTCGGCGATTCCATTATTGTTTCTCGGTGGTTTGGATTGGAGTGGATGTGGTTCCAGATCTAGTTCCGGCCGACGACAGGCAGGTGGATCGGTGTGGCTTGCGGTGTTGAAGGGGTACCTCTGGGGTGGTGAGCTCGAAGGGCAAGGGTTGTGGCGGTGGTCTGACGGCGGGCAAATTGGAGAGAGGGAAGTTGTTTGGTATAGCTTTGGTCTGGTGCGTGAAGGGATGGTCAATGATGGTAGTTTCTTTCAGTTTTTTATTAGGGTTTTAGATTCAGGTTTTTGTTTAGGTCGAATAAATCGTCCTTACTCTTTTGAGCTAGGGTCTGGAGGTGCTGGTCGTTTTGTGGAGCCATCTATATGGTGTTACTCCTAGGAACAATATGTTATAATTTCGATGCTGGTTGGTTATCAACGGAAAGGTGGATTTCCCTTGCACGTGGTCTGGCGGTTTATGGACACGGTGTGGAAGAGGGTGGAGTGGTTTGTCTGGATGTTGGTGACGAGGTCATATCGTGACGCTCAGGATTGGTTATCGTTCTTTGTAGCCTGGGGTGATAGGCGGAAAACTTGGTTAGGGGTTGGACCTTTTCGGTTCATGGATGTTGCTATTGGTGACGGACCCATAACTATGGATCTTGGTAGGAATATGTGTCGTGGTGTTGATACCACAACCGGTTATTCCAATGTTTTGTAATTTTCTTAGTTATTAATGGATTCTTTTTCTTCTAAAAAAAAAAAAAAACTTAAGAGTAGTCATATCGGTTATTTCGAAAATATAATAAGAAAAAAAAAGAAGATATATTTCATGGTACGCAAAAATCAATACTGCATCTTAACCGAATGAAACATAGATCGGACCGACTAATTATGGATATCTTTCCTTTTTTTTTTTTTTGAAATCCTTAGAGCAAGTTCATCCGTTGGGTCACCGGGTCACTTACTATTAACTGCTTTTTAGTGTATATTTTCATTCTCTGGGTCACGAAATACACTGTGCTCGCGACCCAGGGCACGAAATACACTGTGCAGCTCACCATGGTGACCTAGAACACTGTACAGGGTGACCCAGGGCATGAAATACACTGTGCTCGTGACCCAGAGGGTGAAATTAACACTAAAAAGCAGTGAATAGTGGGTGACCTGGTGACCTAACGGGTGAACTTGCTCTTAAAGAGGCACAGATCTTTTGTCGCCTTTGTCAGAAATCAGAATAACGACCAGTTCATCCCCTGCATAAACGCCGTCGTTTGGTCCTCAAAGGGTTTTGAAACCTACCCTTTCCATTTTCACCCTCCCATCCCACGTCCTAAAACCCTACTCTGAGTCTACAATCCACAAAGGGAGGGAAAGCGGCAATGGGCCATTGCTGCATGAATCACACCGACACTGCTCTGTCTTCCATTTTTGCGCAATCCAACCTCTCCTATCTCTCCACGCAACCAAACCCCTTCCGCTTCTTCCTCCGCTCCAAGACCCACCGAAACGCCGCCGTTCCCCCTCTCAGACTCCGCTCATGGCCCACTTCGACGCAGCCGAGCCTCCGAGTAGCCACCTCGGTTCGGAGCGCCTCCAAAGAAGAACCAGCGCCGCCCAAGAAGCAGCAGCGGCAGCTGGGGAAGAGGACCGACCTGAAGAAGATTCTGATACTGGGCGCCGGCCCCATTGTGATTGGGCAAGCCTGCGAGTTCGATTACTCGGGGACTCAAGCTTGTAAGGCTTTGAAAGAAGAAGGATACGACGTCGTTTTGATCAATTCCAACCCGGCCACCATCATGACCGACCCCGATTTGGCCGACCGGACTTACATTACGCCGATGACGCCGGAGCTGGTGGAGCAAGTCCTCGAAAAGGAGCGCCCCGACGCTCTCCTCCCCACCATGGGAGGGCAGACGGCGTTGAACCTCGCCGTTGCGTTAGCCGAGAGCGGTGCGCTTGAAAAGTATGGGGTGGAGTTGATCGGAGCCAAGCTGGAGGCCATAAAGAAAGCAGAGGATAGGGATTTGTTCAAGCAGGCCATGAACAACATTGGGATCAAAACGCCGCCGTCTGGAATTGCCAACACTTATGAGGAATGCGTCGAAATCGCCAATGAGATTGGTGAGTTTCCCTTGATCATTAGGCCGGCTTTTACTCTTGGAGGGACAGGGGGTGGAATTGCTTATAATAAGGAGGAGTTTGAGACCATCTGTAAGTCGGGGCTGGCGGCGAGCTTGACTTCTCAGATTTTGGTGGAGAAGTCATTGTTGGGGTGGAAGGAGTATGAGCTTGAGGTCATGAGGGACTTGGCAGACAATGTGGTTATTATTTGCTCCATTGAGAATATTGACCCAATGGGGGTTCATACTGGGGATTCTATCACCGTGGCGCCTGCGCAGACTTTGACTGATAAGGAGTATCAGCGGCTAAGAGACTATTCCATTGCTATAATAAGGGAGATTGGAGTGGAATGTGGTGGCTCTAATGTGCAGTTTGCGGTGAATCCCAAAGATGGGGAGGTTATGGTGATTGAGATGAATCCTAGGGTGTCGCGGTCCTCGGCTCTCGCATCCAAAGCTACTGGATTTCCGATAGCGAAAATGGCTGCCAAGTTGTCAGTTGGGTATTCATTGGATCAAATTCCCAATGACATTACAAAGAAGACACCGGCTAGTTTTGAACCTTCCATAGACTATGTGGTAACAAAGGCGAGTGGTTCTTCATTTCCCCTGCTCTAGATTGTGTTCGTTCCCTTGCTCTTAGATTGTGTTCATTTAAGGTTGTACAATTTTGATTTTTATCTGTCTGGTGTAATGTTCAGGCCTCAGACCATGGACAGGACTTGTGTGACTGTGAATTGTTAGGTAGCATTGTGTATTAGCTTCTGGCATGGTTTGCCAATAACTATTACTTATGCAGGAAGGAATATCAGTTATCATCTAACTGATGACAATTTATATCTCTTAATCCATGCATTTGAATCTGTTTTGCTTCCTCTTAGTTTTTCTTACATATTTCCATCATATTTATCATGCAGATTCCCAGGTTTGCTTTTGAGAAATTTCCTGGTTCACAGCCAATATTGACGACCCAGATGAAATCTGTTGGTGAGTCAATGGCTCTGGGTCGTACATTTCAAGAGTCCTTTCAGAAGGCAGTTCGATCTTTGGAATGTGGTTTCTCTGGATGGGGCTGTGGCAAAATTAAGGAACTGGACTGGGGTTGGGACAAGTTGAAATATAGCCTCCGAGTCCCTAACCCAGATCGAATCCATGCCGTATATGCTGCAATGAAGAAGGGGATGAAGGTAGATGAAATTCATGAGCTGAGTTTCATTGACAAATGGTTCCTCACACAGCTCAAGGAGTTAGTAGATGTAGAGCAATTCCTCCTGGCTAGAAACTTGTCTGATCTAACAAAGGATGAGTTCTACGAAGTGAAGAAAAGAGGCTTCAGTGACAAACAGATAGCTTTTGCCACTAAATCTTCTGAAAATGAAGTGCGGTTGAAGAGACTATTGTTAGGTGTTACTCCAGCATATAAGCGGGTAGATACGTGTGCTGCAGAGTTTGAGGCCAATACTCCTTATATGTACTCTTCCTATGACTTTGAGTGTGAATCAGTTCCGACCCAAAAAAAGAAGGTTTTGATTTTAGGTGGAGGACCAAATCGAATTGGTCAGGGTATTGAATTTGACTACTGCTGTTGCCATACATCCTTTGCCCTTCAGGTTTGTGCCTCATCTGTATACTGGCTATTTGTCTGCCTTACCATCTTGAACCCCTTTACAATTTTTGTTTTTTGATAAAATTATGCATGAGACTTTGAAATCTTATATTAACTTGAAAATTAAAGATGGTATGTGAGTTGATCTGCCGACTGGAATTAATGATAATTTTTCCTTTTTACCCCTAAAGCATGATGTATCCTAATCATCAATAATATATTACTGTCACATGTGCAGTTGGATCTCAGAACTTAGATAATTACAAATCGAGCAATGTGTTGGACGTTTTCTTCTCTTCTGAGAACTAGAGTCAAGATTCCTATAGGATTTACATGAGAGGGCCTGTGGTCCCTAAGATGATTCCTGTAGCTTGTAGAGTAATAGAAAGTTACATATTAATGGATCTACCGGACCAAATATGCAAGTATATCTCCACTATTTAAGTCATAGGTTATATGAACTTGCCTAGATCATTATATGTATGTAGATATTGTTCCACATTGTGGCCTGCCATAATTTAATCTGTTCTGTTGAAGATGCACTCCCTAGAAGTTAACTCAGCATTTGTATAAGTTGGTATATTGGTAGAGCCTAAGATTGATAATTGCAAACCTGCATTTTTGTTTTGATATGTTACTTTTGCTCGTATCTTTCGTTATGTTTCACCTGTTTCTCCATTTTTCTTTTGCAGAAAGCAGGATATGAAACAATTATGATGAATTCAAATCCTGAAACAGTATCTACTGATTATGACACGAGCGACCGTCTATATTTTGAGCCACTGACTGTTGAAGATGTGCTGAACATAATTGATTTGGAAAGACCTGATGGGATCATTGTGCAGTTCGGAGGACAAACACCTCTGAAGCTGGCACTTCCCCTCCAGCAGTATTTAGACGAAAACAAGCCTAGATGTGCAAGTGGGATTGGACACGTGCGCATTTGGGGTACAACACCTGACTCCATAGATGCTGCTGAGGACAGGGAGAAGTTTAATGCAATCCTTAATGAGTTAAAGATTGAACAACCAAAAGGAGGAATTGCAAAGAGCGAAGCAGATGCTCTTGCAATTGCAACAGACATTGGCTACCCTGTTGTTGTCCGACCTTCCTATGTATTAGGCGGCCGTGCCATGGAGATAGTCTATAGTGATGAAAAACTTGTGACCTACCTTGAAACTGCTGTTGAGGTGGACCCAGAACGCCCTGTATTGATAGACAGGTATCTGTCAGATGCCATTGAGATTGATGTTGATGCACTTGCTGACTCTCATGGGAATGTTTTCATTGGTGGGATTATGGAGCACATTGAGCAGGCTTGGGTCCATTCTGGTGACTCTGCTTGCTCAATTCCGACAAAAACCATCCCAGCTTCTTGCTTGAATACAATCAGGTCATGGACTATAAAATTGGCCAAGAGGCTGAATGTGTGCGGGCTGATGAACTGTCAGTATGCAATTACAATGTCTGGTGATGTTTATTTACTTGAGGCAAATCCTCGTGCTTCCCGTACAGTCCCATTTGTGTCCAAGGCAATTGGACATCCATTGGCTAAATATGCTTCCCTGGTTATGTCTGGGAAGTCTCTTCATGACCTTAATTTCACAAAAGAAGTCATTCCTGCACATGTGTCAGTAAAGGAAGCTGTTCTTCCATTTGAGAAGTTCCAAGGTTGTGATGTACTGCTTGGGCCCGAGATGCGTAGCACTGGTGAGGTGATGGGTATTGATTTTGAGTTTCCCATTGCGTTTGCCAAGGCGCAGATTGCTGCTGGACAGAAGCCACCACTTTCTGGCACTGTGTTCTTGAGCTTAAATGACTTAACCAAACCTCATCTTGAAAGGATTGCAACCACATTTTTAGGCCTTGGATTTAAGATTGTCTCAACTTCAGGGACAGCTCATTTTCTAGAATTAGCGAAAATTCCCGTGGAACGAGTGCTGAAGCTGCATGAGGGGCGACCTAATGCTGGTGACATGGTTGCAAATGGACAAATCCAGTTGATGGTGATCACAAGTTCTGGGGATGCACATGATCAAATTGATGGACGGCAGCTAAGGAGGATGGCTCTTGCTTACAAGATTCCAGTAATTACCACAGTTGCCGGAGCATTGGCCACTGCAGAAGCAATAAAGAGTCTAAAGTCCAGCTCCATTAAAATGATTGCTCTTCAGGACTTCTTTGATGACGAGAACAAAGCTCTCGGTAATAAGAAGTTGCAGTCAGCCTCGTCCTCTATATGAGAAAACCTGGATTTTCTGATAAGGCGCTTGGGCTTCCTCATCATGTTTTTTTACTTTGTTTCCACTTTGTGTATCCTTAATGTTGTCTGGAACATGTTTTTCTTTAAGTTATTAGTTCTTAGCTAAATTTAGCCAGTTTGCTTAACCTTTTTTTTTGCAAGATTTGGGCAGCTATTTGTAATATAGGATTAGTTCGAAGGTGGTAGAATTAGCATTTGTTACTACTGTGTTGATGTATGCTCTTGTGCACAGACATGTACTTTTCTAAACTGCCTCACAGCACGGTTGATAATCAGAGAACTTCTGCATTAATGCGAGGGCACATAACCCAGTTTGTGTAATGTGCTGACAATTTCTGGAATTGATCGATCAGAAGCTGGGAGGATGCTAGCGCTACTAACCTAAGGTTCTCGCACAGATGATAAATATAACATGTATATAGATGCTTTTACTTTATAAACTATAACATATATATACACACACACA
>BDJD01009809.1:11142-25691 GCA_002564525.1 Rosa multiflora
CATTATGCTTCACGGTAAACACCCAACGACAACCTACAGCCTTCTTGCCTTGTGGTGGAGGCACAAGTTGCCAAGTACTGTTCTTCTGCAACGCCTCCATCTCTTCATCCATAGCCTTCCTCCACTTTGGATCCCCCAATGCATCCTGCACTTTGTTAGGTACTGATACAGCAGATATTTGATTCACAAAAGATTCATATGACTTAGACAACCTCCTAGTGGACATATAGTTGGCTACTGGATATGTTGATTTGGCAGTAAGAGTAGGTTCATATCTTTTGGCTGATTGACCTCGAGTGGTCCTATGTGGTAATTCATATTTCTCACCATTAGACTCACTACTACTAGTATCAGTGGATGGACGTACCTCAAATGGGTGATCTTCAATACCAAGAAGCTGTGGTTCAGGGGTAGAATCGATGGCAGGAGGGGCAGTTGTGTCTTTAACCTTATTATGAGTGATGGAAACTGGTGCTTCTGCTGCTGGAGGCGGCGAGCTAATAGTCTCAACCAGATCCGTCAAAATACCTCCTGGCTATGTAGCTTCTGATTCCTCCCCCTCTCCATGATATAGCTCTTGAAAATATGAATTCTCCCCCTGAAGAGCTGTATCTGAAGAGGAGAAATAACTCATGTCTTCAAAGAAAGTAACATCCATAGTGACATAATACTTTCTGGTTGGTGGATGATAGCCCTTCTGATAGCCTCCGTAGCCAACAAACACACACTTAAGGGTCCGGGCATCCAACTTAGACCTCTGATTTTTTGGTACATGGACAAAAGCAACACAACCAAAAACACGAGCTGGAAGATTATGAAATGATGGTAAGGAGACATGAGAGGCGAGAACCTCAAATGGAATTTTTCCATGAAGGACATTGGATGGAAGATGATTGATAAGATGAGAGGAAGCATGTATAGCATCGCCCCAAAGATACCTAGGCATATGAGCACTAAAAAGAAGAGCACGAGCCATAGCAAGTAAATGACGGTTTTTCCTTTCGGACACTCCATTTTGTTTTGTTGTTTGTATTCACTATTTAACAAGTGATTTTTCAATCCCCGGCAACGGCGCCAAAAATTGATACGCTAAAAGTAAGCATATAATTTAACCCTGAAAATGTCATCGTTAGTATATGGTAAATAGGGATCGTTCTAGCCGGGGATTGAGGGTACACCTGTCATTGTAAAACAAATAAAGAAATAATAAAAGTATAAAGTATAAATTTACAAAAATAATATATACAAATAACCAAAAGGGGGGTTTAAGAATTAAGGTTTCAAAAATTAAACTATATAAAATTAACAAAGTACAAAAACACATGTACAAGAATGAAACGTAAGAAATAAAGATCAAAACCAATTCCATGTAACCAAACTCAATTCAAACCCTATAATCGATCATCTAAGTCCTGAGAAAGAAATTGATCATGTGAAACATTCGAAGCAAATGATTTCCCATATTTTACTTTCCTTTACTAATTAATCTAAGTGAAAGCACCTAAATCAATCCTATTAAACATGCAATTAAAGTCTAGAAAGCTAGCTAATCAAGACATTTGCTCTAAACGTTATTGTTAACTAGAAACAAGTTCCTATGAAATCAAACAAGGAAAACTAAAAGGTTACAAGGAAAAAGATCGAATATATTTGCAATCCTCTTCAATTGGATTCGACCTTTGTCCAAAGCCTTTACTACTTATGAAATAGTTTGTTCAAAAATATTAGGTGAATCGTTAACCTAAATCTAGCACCAATTACATGCATATATCCTAAGTTGGCCACCAAAGAACATAAATATATAAAAGTTTTCTGTAAAGCAAATTCAATCGAACAAACTCACATAAGCAACTTAGAATCACAATCATAGAATTCGAAAACTTTATTTAAACATAGAATTGGGCTTAAAATTTGCTCTAAACGTTATTGTTAACTAGAAACAAGTTCCTATGAAATCAAACAAGGAAAACTAAAAGGTTACAAGGAAAAAGATCGAATTACACCGTGAGTGGAGATGGAGATGGAGATCTTGAGCGTTGGATCTTTGGTACGCTAAAAACAAGCGCGCAATTTAACCCTGCAAGATGTAGTCGTTAGCAATATAGAGTAAGCAAGGATCGTTCGACGCCAGAGATTAAGGGTAACCAATTAATCACAAAGAAAAATAAACTAAGCTGAACTAACAAAGAACACAAATCAAACAAACAAGGAAAACTAACTAAAAGAAGATCAAAACGCAGAATAGGGAAAAGGAGAGAGGAAACAACGAAATAGAAGAAGAAAAGAAAAATAATTGTTTTGGGGGTTTTTAGGTTTTACGAAAATTAAAGGAAAACAAAGAAAGCAATTTCGATTTTTAAGTTTGAGAAGAATAAGTAGAATAGGGAAAAGGAGAGAGGAAACAACGAAATAGAAGAAGAAAAGAAAAATAAATGTTTTGGGGGTTTTTAGGTTTTACGAAAATTAAAGGAAAACAAAGAAAGCAATTTCGATTTTTAAGTTTGAGAAGAATAAGATAGAGAAAACGTTAGAGACTCGGAAATCCACCACCAATTAATTTTGAACAACGTTAAGTTAATCTAGTTTCAATTACTAAGGTGTGAACAGAAATCAACCAAGAAACAAGTCGAAGCCGATCATGTCCCTTATTAATGTTTCCCTAATTACTTAGTCTACGTGAACGCACAATAGCTAAGCCTATCAAACATGCAATCAAGGTATAGAACGCTATCCTATCAACAACACATATAGTGTCAACATATTTGAAGCATTAAGATCTCATGGAAACGATTGATTATAGAGTTGCAGTCTAGTGTGGAACGCCTACCTAGCATGCTCTTCTAGTTGTTTAAAACATCAGTTTTTGTTCAAAACCTTGCATACTTGTGGATTAGAAAACAAGACGATTAGGTGAATTATTTTCTAAACCTAGCTCCAATTACATGCATAAATCCTATGTTGGCCACCATAAAACAAACACATGCAAAAGTTTTCAATCAATCAGAGATAAACAACCAATCCACACCAAAGATCAAGAAACTAAATTTAAACAAACATATGTTCTACATAATTGGGGCTTCAAACCTCGCCCCTAACAAAAGGTAACTAGCCACACATCGTCTTAAATTCAACAAATAAAAGCATGAGTATTAGATTACAAGATGATAAAAACCGTACAAGGGAGAGTATGAGAGCCACAAATTCACTTTTAGGCAGCCTTAGATGCAAGCACTCCTTCAAGATAGGTCACGGCAGAAGCTTGATGGAGATGGATGGTGATGTGCACGGTTTTCCTTCTTGAAGACTTGGGAATTTTTGAGACTTTGTGTGCTAGGGTTTGGGAGCAGAAGATGGCGCTATAGGATGGTAATTTTCAACATGTTCAGAGCCTCTATATATATAGAATACACAGCCCAAGTTTCCTTTTCCAATTCTGCTTTGAAAGCCTCTCCTAGTTGCTTGAGGATTACTCTACTTGGTGCATAATTAAATGATTTTCAAGCCTTAATAATCTTCCCAAAATCTTAATGAATCATTCTAGGACTCTCCTTCATATTTACAGCAGCAATAACCTTCCAAAAATGTCCTGGAAATCCATCCAAAGAAGAATCTCGGCCAAAATGCCCTGTTTTGACTAGGATTCAATTTCTGTCTCTGAAGCTTCATTCTTGGACAAGGAACGACTTTGTGTTGACAAGTTTCTGGATGGTTCTTGACTCCCACGTGCTCTATGACATCATATCTTCTATATTGATCAACAACCTTCTGGAAGAACTCCAAGAAAATAGCCGGAAAAGATCTCCCAAAAAGCTTCGTGAAAAGCTGACAGTTTCTGCCTTATCGGGAAGCCTAATTTGTGCTTGGTTTCCTACTGCCTCGTTGAGACTTCTGACCATTTCTTTGCTGTAGTTGAAGTATAATATCATGTATTAAGGATCGCTGGCCCTTTCTGCAAAGGTGCATCTGGAAGAGTGCAAGAATTGCTCCTCAAAACCGTTCCCAGAAAGCTGATTCTGAAACTGCCGTTTCTGCTTTGCAGCAACTGTTTTGCACAATGAATTCCGTGGTCTTCCCTTGTAATTTCTGGCCAAAAGGTTGATCAAACTTGGTCCTCTGCATCAGTAATTCATGATCTATGGCTCCATTGCTCCCTTTCAGCTCCTATTTCTCTTGAATCACTCCACGAACTACCTAAAAAGAAAACGAATTTAAAACTGATTTTTTAAAGGAAATAGCTAAGAAAAGTATAAAGGTTTCACATTATATTTATCGCATTTTATGCTCCTATCAATCTTGAATCTTGGAAGTAAGTCTTCAAGGCGGGTGATGGAGGATATGATCTTCACGGCTCGTTCTTCTTCTTCATCTCCTTGCTTGAAAATGCAGAACTTTGCAACTATAGAATGGAGAAAAAGGGAGAGTTTTTTGACATTGTAGGAATTTTCTGAATGAAAGTATGGTGTGTAAAACGTCAAGGTAGGGGGAGTATACATAGGGGATGTGAACTTGGTCTCCAAGCTTCATGAATCTTCTTTTATTTTCCCAAAGATTTATTTAATAATTCCACACAGATTCGACCAATCACGTAGCGCCATGTCAGCTTTGTTGTGTCACCCAACCAATCAAAAGCCTTCAAAATAAGTCCCTAATATATTGTTGCCGAAATATATATGGATTTAATCTGATTTTCTTCTTCATTTTGGGCCAAATATCAAGGAATGAACCTAGACAATGAATTTGGACACATTTTGAACCTTTTTTCCCTTAAAACTCTCCATGGCCTTATCTTTAACGTCTCCCCTTGATTTTCTCTTGATTTTCATAACAAAATACAGAATTTTTTTGTCCAAAATATATTGAGGGGATTTAGGAACGAATCTGGACTTGTTTTGAGCTTTTTCTTGTTGCACAATCCCTTGAAACTCTCCCTAGAATATCACCAATGTTTTTCCTTGATTTCTTCTTGATTTTTTTTCACATTATCTTCATGATTTCCCAGGGCAAAATCAGATTTAATTCCCAAAAATATCTTCCTTACGTCCAACAACCCAAAATCACTTGGGCTTTTCACCTTTTTGCAGAAATCCATACATTTTCAATGAAGATATCTTCCTGTTTCAACTAGGAAATCACTTGGGTTTTTGCAGAAAAAAAATGTATCTGGCTTTTCACCTCAGTGTATGTGATTTTCAGGATCTTCTCACCAGGGAGATAGTTGGTCGGGGGTATCTGAGGGGCAGGTTGTTCCATCTGGATCAGACATAACACAATTGAACAGCAGCTGCTTTCGCCTTAGGACGATAACCTTGCTTTTTAGGTTTGAGGTGCATATTCAGCTTCCAGCAAGTCTCCCGAACATGCCCAAGGTCGGTGCAATAAGAACACTGAGGACGAGGACGATTGGTAATGCCTGGTGGAGGTCCTTGCTGATGAACTGGTACTGATTTCTGCTGCTGAAGAAAAGGTGCTGGTGCTTGAATAGCTAGGCTGGATACTTCAACTTGTGCCTGTTTGAGACTTTCCTGCTAAGACTCATCCTTACGAATATATGTCAAACGTTGTGGTCAAGCTAGGAGGATCTGGCATTCTAAGCAACTTTCCTTTGACACTGTTATGTTTGGTATCAAGTCCTCGCAAGAATGTCTGGTACCATGAAATATCCTCCTGATTCTTGATCTTGCAAGGATGCTTCTGATCAATTTCAGCCCATACATTCTTCAGCTTGGTAAAAAACACTAACACTGGTTGCCCATTCTGTTGCATTCCTGCAACTTTGCACATCAATTCATGAACCTGTATAAAATCAGACTCATTTGTATAGAGATCTCCCAACGTCTTCCATATCGCCTCAGAAGTTTCACATTCCTCCACCATCTGTAGCATATCATCAGTCATGGCTCGAAATAGAATTGACATTACAAACCCATCATCATCTTCCCACTTAGCATAGGCCCCCTCATCATCTTCACTAGGAGCCTTGATTGTTCCAGTCACATGCCCCATTTTGTGTATCCCACAGAGATAAACAGACATAATCTTCTTCCATGTTCTGAAATTGGTACCAGTGAGTTTGGTACCCCCAAAAGAACCACCTTCTAAGCTCTTGACAGAGACTTCAACCCTCTAGACCTCATTGGTCTTAGAACTCTTACTTTCACTGTCATCACCACTCATTGCAATAATACAATAGAAAAATATACAATTCCCAAAGTACGCAGCGGAAATACGAATAACAGATGACTCTAAAAGATAATAGTAACAGATTTATTTATTTATTTTTATTAAAATTTTTTTTTATAACCTGTTGACTGGTTTGAACGGGTTGACCGAGTGAGGCTGACTGAAGTTGACCGAGTTGAGGCGAGTTGACTGGGAGATCGAGTTGAGGCGAGTTAACCGAGTTGAGGTCTGGTCGACGAAGTGCAGAATCTGGTCGATCTTTGGAGAGTGATGAGAAGCGATGACGGTCTGGGCAGAGTTGCGACGGGCTGCGAACTGAAGAACCTGATCGACGACGAGGAGCGACATCAGTCTGGGCAGGGCAGCAAAGTGAAGCAGACGGCAGCGACATCGAGAATCGATCGATACACGATCTGGTGTGATATGAACGGGTCTCGGGGCACGGTCGAGCACTGTAGTTGGCTGGACAGGCTGATCTTTAGAGCTGGAGGAAGACGAAGGCAGTATGGGGAGACGAGGCCGGTCTGAACGACGTCCAAGAAGAAGATGCACTGATCGTTCTGGGACGGACTGTGATGCTAGGAAGATAACGACAGAATCCTAATAACGCCATTAAGAGATTCAATAACCCTAACAATGGGGTTTTTGAATTCATTCCTCAAATTAAAGAATTAGAAAATAAGAGATAAAGTCCTCTCGGATATTTGCTCTGATACCAAGTCAAAGATAACAAGATTGAGAGAATGAATTGTTTGATATATAATTACACCCATTCTGCGGTGTATATAAACAGATTACAATTGTACTACAACGTACTACACAACATTCACAAGGTAAGTAGTTACAACAATATATTCCCTTGTAGTCTATTCCTAATAGGGAACGATGACTCACACTAACACTAACGGTGTCTTGCAAAAAGGAGTTGTAGTAGTTTTGATGGTCGGGTCAGGGAACTTCGATGTTAGGACAAAGAGAAGACAAATCAATCTTCTTCGCAACCTCCAATCCTGATTATAACTCGCGATTTATATAATTAATATTCTAAAAATCACCAGACGGTAGATAAAATAGAGAGAAAATTAATCAATTAAGCAGCACTGCAGCAGCAAGGAGGGAAGACGATGAAGAAGAAGGTGATGGTGACAATTTATGAAAGCAAGCTCCGTTTGTTATATTTGACTAGTTTATCAGCCTCGTGCTTTGCTGCGGATTTCTTCTCTGCATATAAATGCTTATTATGCTTAGCAAGTTTCACTATGATTGTAATTGTCACACATAGTTCCATTGAGATTTGCAAACAATGAACTACCTTCCTCTTTGCTTCAGCAGTTGACATCTTCCATCTCTAACATCGTTCCTATTCCGGGCCGGCTGGCCTTGCCCATTGTATGCACTCCCTTTCTATATATCTCTATGCATATCAAAGAAGTAGGTTCTTTTCTCCACATGAACACACAGAGCCAAGCCGTAACCACCTGACCCAATAGGCTGAAATCACCTATCTCGGGGGTAACCAGGTAAAAGCTCAAAGAGAATGCAGGGAAGAAACCATCAAGATACTGTCTTGCCCAAAATCAATCGGATCGGACCTAGCCGAGCAGGGCCACAACATATTCATTCATCTGTTAGGGGCTTAGGCCCACTGGGTAGGGCTTTTTCTTATAAATCGTAGCCCATATTGCCTAGGGCTTTACATGCTTTTTCGAGCCGGACAATTTAGGTGGGCAGGGTCGGGCCCATTATATTTGTACATTTGTTCTTTTATTAAAAAGTTCAAAAAATTATGAGATATCTCCTTTGTCGTTAATAGTTAAACAAGATAGAGTACCATATTAAAGAAAAATAAGGTGTAATGCAATAATTGGTCCACATGTTCAACTTGTTAACATTTGAGTCATTATTAAGATTATTAAGAGATGATGTATATTCAGTAGTTACCTGATAAGAACAGATTTCCTGTAATAAATTGTACTAACTTGTAGTAAAATTATGCGTTACTACAAAAAAATGCATCATACAACAGTGGATGACAGTTGTTCTAACAGTAAAGTTCCGCCTTCTATCTTGGTGTCAGACGATGATGAAACACCATTGTGTGTCGATTATAGGGTTGACGCCTATTTTAGAATCGTTGTACCAATTCTGTGCATGTCAATGCCAAAAATTGAATGTCAGTCATGCGCCGCATCTATTTGCTGTTTCAATGGCTACCCAAAACTTGAAATGTGGTACTCTATTAGTACCTCCAATACATTAACACAACAATTGAAGACAGAAAGCAGAGCCATGCCTCCAACATGAGTTTCAGCTGCAATTTTCAGATGCTCGAACCTGACTTCAATTGTAGGAAGACTAATTCCAACTCTGAGATACACATACCAAGAAAAAAGAAATCATCAATTCCACATTATTGTCAAGAACAAATAAAATTCAACAAAATCTAAACTCAGAACTATACATTACCTATCGATTCGGCTCTTGAGCTTTAACAAAAATTTCTCATGATCCTCCTCAGCAACTCCCACTAGCCTCCCGATCAAGTCTTTCTTTTCTTGCAGCTCAAGGTGATGCACATCAACTTCGTTGGCATGGCCTTGTGGAGTAGTGAGCAACCCTTTTTTCAAACGAGTGAAGGTAGGAAGTCTCTGCAGAAGATGATGATCTCAATTGCATAAGCTAAAAAGCTAGCTAGCTAGCAACAAAACCCAAGTCTTTGTAATGGAAAGGAAACCAGATCTATGGCTAGAAACCAACACAAATGAGCTTGGCTTTTTAGCTGGCCACTTTATCTAGGTAGATACTTATAGAAAAAGAAAGTTGGAGGGAATGCGATGGCATGGATGATATCACTTGGCATTTAATTTTATAATAAATTTTAGCCCTCTTCAGTGCAAATTGAAACATAAGGAGTTTGGTCTGATGGTGACCAATTAGTACATATCTATATCCATGGAGAGGGGATACTCACTATGTCAAAAAATGTTTCATACCATATCCCTCAGACGACAGAAGACATTTTTTTTCTGTTGTTTGATTTTTTTGAACGTCTTCAGACAACATATTTAACTATTTATGTCGTCTAAATGGTGTCAAAATCAACACCAATTCAACTTTTTCAAGTTTGGTATAATTTAGAAAATTCAGACAACAGAATCTGTTGTCTGAGTAAATGGAAAAATTATTTACCCTTATCTGGACAAAAAAAAATTTTGGTTGAACGAAAACTTAATGTGAACTAGATGCCTATACCTTGAGTTTTCTCAACACTTAGTCAAAAAAACAGAAACTTCTTTCCCTCTCCCTGAGCTGGACCCCGAGCAACTTCAGCTCCTCATTTTGGTTCTTCTCCCCTAATCAGAGACATTCTTTCCCTTTCCCAATTATGGTTATTCTCTCCCTGATCTAGGTTTTCTACACAGAAGAGTCTCATCAACCTCTCCCCGATCTAGGTCAAGAAGACACTGTTGGTGGAGTTCATCGATTTCATGGTAAGTCTTATTCTTCGTCTTAGGGTTTCGACCTTGATTTGTGTTGGGTTTTAGTGCTTCCTTGGGATATTGATTTGGGGTTTAGGGTTTCTTTGGGATATCGAATTAGTAACGATTTAGAGATGGGGTGATTGAAATAGAATTGGGTTTTATCCTGGTTTATGGATTTGGGGATGGTTTATGGTTCATTTCAATTTGGGATGGTTTATAGTTATTCAGAATCTAAGGCTCTGACTCCTCTCCAATAGTGCTCCTCCCTCTCAATCTTCAGCCTCTATGACTCTATATCTGATGCCGGAGTTTCAGTTCCTCATTTTTTCTATTGGGTTTTCTGAAATTTTCTCTTCTTTTTGATTAGGACATTGAGTATATGAAATATATGTTTAGGTTTATTGATTGGATGGTTGCTGGCTTGATGCAATTGCTTATTGTTTAGAATTGATGCTTTGTTAATGGAGTGATGGTTGTTTAACGTTTGTTTAAACAATTGCTGATTGTTTGACTGTTTGGATTATACATGCGAGTCTGTGAGCTTGTTTATTCAGTTTGATTGTCTGGGATTATACCTACGAGTTTGGTTTATATGAATCTCATTTTGTTTTGCTTTGTATGTTTAGTCGTAGCTGGAGGGACAATTACTTAGACTCCTTGGTTCTCAATTGCAATTTGAGGTTATGCTTGTCGGCACATCAATTTTTAATTCTATTAACTTTGTTAGCTGGACTTTATTACTTGCAGTTGATTTTCATGAATGGAACATTATGTCTTTCTTAATTTCTTGGATTAATGTAGGCTCATATTCTCTTTCTTTTGCTTTGCTCAAGTGCTTAGCCTTGGATTCTTGTTTTGTTGCTGAGAAATTTAATTGTCGAGACTCAATCATCTATATAAGTCGTGGTAGTTCTGTTTGTGTAAATCATGGAAACTGGAATAAGATGAACATACTTCATTTGGATTTGGTTTTGTGTTTTCAATTTTGGTTGGCAGAAAGAATAATTTAGTTATTTGTAAAACTTGGTTTCTTCTCATTTATTCCTTGGTGACAAGTGAAAACAGATCATTAAGGAATCAATTTCTCATCACTTTGAGCTATAGGTCAGACCTTTCTCTGGTATGTGTCTTGATTTGGGTTAAAGAACTTGTTTGCTTAACGCAAGAGGCATGAACACTTCCTTGCCTTACAACTAGAACTGAAACCTAGACAGAAGGTTTGCCTTCTCAAGTACTTAATGCAACACAGATTATTAAGCTGGAGAGATACTTTAGTATTTGGTTCAATATGTTGACTTGGTTTTTGGTATCTTTTGGTGCTAGGTTTTGGATGTACGTTCTGGAATTGGAGGACCACTTAGAGAAATAGGACACTTCATGTGAATGCCATTTAATTATTTTTACTTTAGTTGAAGCGGCCTGCCTTGTTATGGCTATGTTTTAATTATGAAATTGCACACGTCTAGAGGGCAGACTATGCTATCAAATGTGCTTTATCTCCCTTATCTGCATTGTTCTTTATAAATTTTGAATCTGTATTACTATTGCCTAATAATATATACTACGTACATTTAACATTGATTATTAGGCCATTTGCAATATTCTGCTACAATGGGTCTATTCCAATGCGGCCTGCCTTGTTATGGCTATGTTTTAATTATGAAATTGCACATGTCTAGAGGGCAGACTATGCTATCAAATGTGCTTTATCTCCCTTATCTGCATTGTTCTTTATAAATTTTGAATCTGTATTACTGTTGCCTAATAATATATACTACGTACATTTAACATTGATTATTAGGCCATTTGCAATATTCTGCTACAATGGGTCTATTCCAATATTGCCTCATTGTGGAGGCATTATGATTCTGTGTAGAGTCTATTTTGGAGGGTTTAGGGTTTTGAGGAGAATGTGGTTATATGCAAGTGGCTTATGGGTTTGTGTTTTGCACTTAAACTCAGTGATGAGATTGGATTTGTTCATCCATCCTTGTTTGTCAACTTGAATGAAAAGGCATCCTCATCATCTAATGGTATTAGTAATGTGGTGTGCTCAGCAGATGGGAGTGCAGTGTTTTGGAATAGGGATCATAAGTTGGGAATTTTGATGGATGTTCTTATTCCATTATATAAGGAAGCTAAAAGCGCGCTCATGGTAGCAAATTGACAATATAAGGCACTTAATTGAGTAACTGGGGTTGAGAGCTCTGTATATGCCTCGTTATCTTTGGATAACGGTATTGAAAGTGAAGTCATGAAGTATAGTAGGGCTGTTTTGTTAGTGAGTTCTGATTTTGGCACTGCTTGGCATTCCAGGTATGTTCCTTTATATCTTTGGTCTTAAGTCTAGTTGAGAGCTCTGTATGTGCCTCGTTATCTTTGGATAACGGTATTGAAAGTGAAGTCATGAAGTATAGTAGGGCTGTTTTGTTAGTGAGTTCTGATTTTGGCACTACTTGGCATTCTAGGTATGTTCCTTTATATCTTTGGTCTTAAGTCTTTTTTCTCTGTTATATTTCCCTACGGATTATGTTAGCACTGTTTGCAAGAGAGTGACGTTGTATATGTGACACAGGAAGATGGTGTTGTTAAAGAAGCAAGAGCTCTCAATTTTATTGGATGAACTTGTATTCTCAGCGCTTTTTCTTTCATATGCACCTAAATCTGAGCATGTTTGGAGCCACAGGTAACATGTTTGACAATATCTATTTTATATCAATTCAAAACATACACCAGTATGGCTGGTTATGCATTATGGCTACCACCAGTACAATCACATTATTGACTTAAAGAAGACATGTAGGGCAGAGCTTTTCTTCTCAACTAGCTGCATTACTTCACACATACACATCAACACACATGTTTACCAGTATGATACTTATAGTTTTGTATTTAAGAGTGTTCAGATTTGGTGTTAAGCAAGTCCCTTATTATGGTTATGCATTTTTTTTCTTCCATGCGGATTTGCTAAGGTCAAATTTATGAGCATATTAATCATTGGCAGGCGATCGGTCATAAGTTAATTGCTGGAAAGTGTTCAACTCTGCAAGAGATAGTCACCAAAGAGTCTGAGCTGGTGGAGAAAATAGCCGAGGTTTATATTCAGTTCAGGAATTGCGTACTTTTAATTTGCAAAGGTTTATTTAAACTTTGAAGTCAAATTTCATTTATCACATATGTTGTCTTTTTGTTGTTTTCTGTGTTGTTCACCTAGAGAAAACAACAAATTTCACACCAATTACTGTAGCAAAGTAGCTTATAATAGCTTTGGCTCACTCCTCCTTTGTCCAACATACTGCTCAATTTTTTTGATTTTGATGTTTTCAGGTAAAAGTATCAGTGAGATCCTTTACATAGAAATATTTGTTAAATCTGATACCTAAAATTTGTACCTTTTAGGATTATTGTATTTAAAGATTCCATATGGCACGCTATGCATATATCATGATTTCCTTAGGTATTTTGGGGGGAAAATTGTTAAATCTGATACCTAAAATTTGTACCTTTTAGGATTATTGTATTTAAAGATTCCATATGGCACGCTATGCATATATCATGATTTCCTTAGGTATTTTGGGGGGAAAATTGTTAAATCTGATACCTAAAATTTGTACCTTTTAGGATTATTGTATTTAAAGATTCCATATGGCACGCTATGCATATATCATGATTTCCTTAGGTATTTTGGGGGGAAAATTGTTAAATCTGATACCTAAAATTTGTACCTTTTAGGATTATTGTATTTAAAGATTCCATATGGCACGCTATGCATATATCATGATTTCCTTAGGTCTTTTGGGGGGAAAATTGTTAAATCTGATACCTAAAATTTGTACCTTTTAGGATTATTGTATTTAAAGATTCCATATGGCACGCTATGCATATATCATGATTTCCTTAGGTATTTTGGGGGGCAAATTAAAAATTTCTATGTTGCGGTTGTCTTTGTTATAACTCAGATTCTATCTTTACAAAGGTCAAAAATGAATTACTGTGCATGGTATCATCGTCGTTGCTTGGTGACCTACATGACAACAGAACAGGTTAGACTTATTTCATCAATCCTCTTATATTTAATGGAGAGTTCTCCTGTTACCTTCAAGGACTTGGGATATGCATTTTGAATTCTCCTTTAGTCCTTATGGTCCTTGGTGAATTCCTTGCAGTCTCTACATGAATTAAAGAGATCTAAAAACTGGGTTGGCTTGCATGTTGCTGACCATAGTTGCTTCCATTATTGCAGAGTGGGTCTTTTTATTCATTTCAATATGATATCAAGATTTTCTCACACCCTAGCAACCATCCAAAAATAGAGGGTAATAATGGACTTGCTGAATTTGCTTCTCAAATTTAATGAACTTTATTATGTCCAAATCTGAAATACGCCTATAATATGAAATATGGTTGCATCATAATAACTTGCTGCATTTGCTTGTTTCAGTGGGAAAGGAAATCAAATCTTGCTTACACACAGAAGGATATTGATGTGGTTCGAGCTGAATGGGCAAATCATGTTATGAAGTTCTAACTTTGGTTCTGTTTAAGGTAGATGAGTAGCACTAGGAACTGCTTTTGTGCATTTATATATAACTGATGGAAAGTGTTGATGAACCTAAATTATGCATGCAGTTGCTCTGCCTAGCTACTCTTTCTTTACCTTATAGGTTTTTGACTTAGTGCAATATTAGGTAAATGATCGAGATAAGATGGTTTTTTGGTTCTCTTGATCATTATGTAATTGTTGACTAGGTTTAGAGTTGCAACTATGGATTGTATTTTGGATGATGTTGATGGAATGAAACGTATGCATCATTTTGAATGCTGATTTTAGTCCAATTTTATGGTTTTGATGATTGTAAATGAATGATGTTGAAATGGTTGAAAGGC
>BDJD01009810.1:0-27259 GCA_002564525.1 Rosa multiflora
ATGTTGTGGTCATGATCAATGGTCTATTTTGGTGTAAATTTTTTTTGCCCCCACTCAAAAACATTTCTCCCTCCGCCACTGCCTAAGAGTGTAGTAGAGTATTTTATCATTTTTGTAGGATTGGACCTACATTTACAGAGAATGAGCTTAATATAATGGAAGCTCAAAAGTCCTAGGATTAGAAAAAATGTCACTATTCACGTGAGGGATATTATGTGATCGGCCAAGTTGAGGTCCAAGTATCATCGGAGACTTCTAAAAAAATGTATGTCAGTTTGTCATGAGTTGTCATCGTATGTAATGATTCAGTACAATTACATGGGGTCTTT
Source organism: Rosa multiflora (assembly GCA_002564525.1). Classification (NCBI taxonomy): domain Eukaryota; kingdom Viridiplantae; phylum Streptophyta; class Magnoliopsida; order Rosales; family Rosaceae; genus Rosa; species Rosa multiflora. The sequence goes on from BDJD01009810.1 coordinate 330, forward strand.
ACGTTACTGAATCTTCTGATCTCGAGTAACACAAGAACCAGTACAATTAGCCGACTGGGTTAGAGAAATCCGAGTTATTTATTTAGTCGAATTCAAATTCAAAATTCGCCGAGTTCGAACGAAACACAAAAAAAGAAAAAAGGCCGTTAGGGTTGTTTTTGTCATTCCCACGATATAACGAGAGCGTGAGCGAGGCCTCCTTCTGTCACCTTTGCCCGCTTCTCTCCTTCATTTTCAAATTCAAATCAGAACTCTCTCGCCTTCATCAGACGAACCCCTCCGCCATGGACGGCGCGGAACCGCCGTTATGTCCGTCACCGTGTCCGTACAAACCGCCGTCCACTCTCTTCAAAGACATCTCCAATTTCAAAACCCCAAAACGCCCCTCCAAAATCTCCAATTTCCACTCCCCCTGCCCCCAATTCTTCACCGCCTCCAAACACACCCCCCGGACAAACTCGTCCTTTCGCCGCCGGCCGTCGATTGCTCCGTCCAACTCTGCTCGGACCAAAGCCGCCGTCCGCAGACTCAAGGCCGTAGAGCTCGAGCAGTCACAGTCCTCCCGCAAGGTCCAAATCCGAAAGGAGCAGTCCCTCAAATCTCTAGCGAAATCTCTCACCGTCTGGCTCAATTTCCTCTTCGAAAACCCTAGGTCCTGCGGCTGTAATTTTCCGGTCGATGAGGATCACAGTCAAACGCTCCGGAAGGGGAAGAGGGACAGCGGGTCGGGCGTTGAGGTTCGGGTAGACGCGGCGTGGAGGGACCCGAAGCGGCAGAGAGACTCGTCGTGGAAAGGTGAAGATTCCGAAAGTGCCGGTGCGTTTTCGAGCTCTAAGTACTCGAAATTGCAGTGTTCCTTGAAGCTCTTGTGTAGTTTTGATGATTTGGTTCAGCGAATGCGGTTTTATTTGAGCCTGGGGAGTTGCAAGGAGGTTTTCGATTCGATGATTCAAGTAGCCAAGGTTTGAATTCTTGCAATTTCATGCTAGTTTTAGTATGCTTGGTTTCGACTTAGTTCATTTGCTTATCTGCTGCTCTAGATTTCAGTTTGTTACTTGTTAATTTCGGTTACTTGACTTGCAAACAAGTGTTAATGAGGATTTCATAGCCGAAATTTCTTGTTTTCGGAAACTTTTAATGCTATAGAAGATGTCAATGTTAATGCTATATAATATTTCGCAGAGTATTGATGAAGGGAGGTTAAAGATGAAGGTGCATTGCCCTTTAGTGACTGATGTTGGACTGAGAAAGAAGGCCACTAAAGTCCTTATGAGTTATAATCCAATCTGGCTTCGAATTGGATTGTACGTTATATTTGGGGGTGACTCGTTGTTGTCAGACCGAGAAGTTAACTCTGATGAGGAAGTCGCATTTTTGAAAATGATTATTGAGAAGCAACTGTTTGCACATACTGGTCTAGCGAAAGAGTATGCTTATAACAAGAAGGTTGAGGGTCTTTACCGACCGGGTTATTATGAAGCTTTGGGAAATGTCATATTGAAGAGGTTTCTGTTGCTTGTTCTTATTCTGGATAGAGCTAAATCTCAAAGCAGTCTTTCTCTTAAGTATGGTCTTGATGGAGTGGATGGAGGTTCTCCTTTATTGTTTATGGTACAGTCTAGTATCAAATCAAGTCATCAGGTGATCCATGGTAATTTTCAATTCACTCCTTTTCAGTTTCTGAGTAACTGGTTTGTGATTCTGATTTAGCATTGACGTTTCTCCTTTTGTTGTTCAAAACTAGATTTTTTGTCATCTGATATCATGCTTGGAGAAGGTAACGTCTCAGCACATCTGGTGATTTTAGGATATAAAGTATCTCATCAACAGGTAGGTGGTTAATTGTATGTATGCCATTCCATTTGCATTAGTGTGGTCTGCGGGAAATAAGTATCTTTTAAGCTCTGATGCCCTTATCAATCGAGGTTGAGACTGCAAGTCAACTCAGCATTTAGTGTACAAAATTATTTTCCCAATTCAGTAATTCATCCATCAAATCTGTCATTGTGCAGTCTCCGATCGTGGATTTTGACTTTCGAGTTACAGATTTATTTTTTGATCTTCAAGACGGGTTGCGCCTCTGTAGAGCGATTCAGCTTTTGAAGGATGACTCATCTATCCTAATGGTTGTTATTCTAATTCTTTATTTTTTCAAAGAATATGTGAGTTCAGTTGATAATTAGCCAAGTATTTTATATTATTTAGTGATTTCAATGTTCCATTGCATGAACAGAAAATGGCTGTTCCATCAGATACACATAAAAAGCACCTGGCAAATTGTGGCACTGCCCTGCAGTATCTTAAGGAGGCTGGTGTTGTTTTACATGATGATGATGGAATGATGATTGTAGAAGATGATATTGCTGATGGGGAGAAGGAACTTACTATTTCCTTGCTTTGGAATATGTTTGTTCATTTGCAGGTTCCTTTGATCCCTCCCTCCCATTTTTTCAGAACTGTTGCATTTGAAGGCTATTTAGGAGTTTTTTGTTTATACTTGGCAGTAACAGTCTTCACTTGAATTTGTCAGCTACCTCTTTTGGTCAAGAAAACAGCATTAGCTGAGGAAATATGCAATATTCGAGGAAATATGGTATGTCTCTATGCATCTGTGTCTTGTCTTGTTTATGTTTTAGAGTTGGAAACTTGGAATCACCCTTGACATTGTTTATTCTCTTCAATTTCAATTTCACAGGATAGCTTCATTAATGCTGATTCTCCTCCACTGGAACTGCTTTTAAATTGGATTCAGGTATTGCTGCTTTTAGGATACATTTATTAGCATATTCTTATCTTAGGTATGGAATAGTGTTCTTTTGCAATCTAATAAATTTGCTAAGATGCAAGCATGCTGCATCAGAGTCCTATACATGGATCACAAATGCTGATTTTGGGATCTTTTTGGGGCATCATAGCTAGTCACAGTTGAAAAGCATAAACTTTACTGCTGTAAATTGAGTACCATCCTTGTTGTGGTTTCAGGCAATTTGTGAAATTTATGATTGCAAGATCGACAGTTTTTCTTCATTGGTTGATGGAAAAGCCATATGGTGCCTGCTGGATTATCACTTCCGTAAACAACTTTGTTGTGCTTGGTCATCGAAGGTGCTCTATATTTTTCCTTGCAGTTTTTATGAACAGAGATTTCTTGTTTGCTTTGCTTCATGGCTCTTTGAATATACGCGACAGGATCCTAATAAATCAAGTCACGAAGAATCAATCATGTTAGCCACCGAATATTCAGATGCCGTGCACAACTTTTTATTATCACAGAAATTGATGTCACTATTGGGAAACTTTCCAGAGGTTTGTGCTCGTTTCTTTGCTTCATTCTCATTCAACCGTCTAACTTCCTATCTAGCTATGATTTGGTAAATATAATAACTTGAATAATTGTAAGAACAGGCCAAAATATTGTTGGAACTGAAGTTGGGAATTGTAACATATATCTTATGGTTTGTAAGTTGTAACACACTATCTTCTTGAATTATTTCAACAGGTTCTGCAAATAAGTGACATTCTTGAGTATAATGGTGTACCTAATGATCATAGTGTGGTGATCCTGTTGGTGTTCCTTTCATCTCAACTGATTGGGAAGAAAAACATGGTAATGCCTTATGCATTCCGGTTGATGATGCTTGATTTCTATTTCCTAACCCCCACCTCCTCTTCTGCCCCAGCAAAATTGATAATTGGATGCTTTCATCGTAATCATGCTTATTGATTGTCTCTTTTGCAGGGTCAGTTAAACTTTCATAAACTATTAGGCTGTGATTGTCAAAGTTCAGAGCGAATATGCTCTGTAAGACCTGAACCAGCACAGATCCAAAAAGAAACACGCATTCAGCGTACTGAAGGTTTCTTTTTTCTTTTCTTTTTCTTTCTTGTAGTTTGTGGTTTAATAGGCTAGTGTGTCCAGAATTCGTCCCATTCCATATGTTACCATAAGGAAATGCTCTAAACATGAAGTCTGTAACGGTTAGTGGTACAACAATCCTAGACATGAATCATATATGTGACTTGTAATAAGACATGAATTATAAATTTTAGCCTTTTATTTCTTTGAGTGGTGGCTTTATGTTTTCAATTTCTTTAAAACCTTTGTTTTATGGAAGTGTTTAGAGCCATCTAAAGATATATTTTTTCCATGAAGTGATAGAATACTAGAACTTTTATTCCTTTGTTGAAATTTAACCAAATGGTTGTATACAGATACAGGTTCTGTGAAAAACTTTAAGGCTATCCAGGCTTGGTGGCGAGATATGGCTGAAAGGAACCATAAACTTCCAAAACCATTAGCTCCTACTTTGCAGAACTTCTCTACAAACGAAGATGAAATTAACATTTCAAGAGGTAATTACTAATTAGTAAGACCTCTAGTGCAATGATACAGTGATCATCTTCATATAGCGGTTTCTTATTGTTACTAGTTCCACTTTAGAAATGGAACACTCTTGTTTATATTCTGCTATTATATATTTTTTTCGTTTTCATTAATTTTTTAGTAGTTTACATTATTACTTAACTGTGGTTAAGTTTCATAACTTAACCTTTTGACTTCACAATATCGTGGAGGCACAGTATTCTGATTTCTTTTTGGTCCTTTCATTCTCCCTGTTTTCTGAGTCCAGACTCATTAATTTTTTATCCTTTACTTATTTTTCTGTTGTCCTTTTCTGGTAGGAGAAAATAGTCCTGGAAATGTGTAATTTTCTATTATTGTTTTACATATGACCTGATATGCATAAGTTTTGTTTTGGTATGTCTTATTCTCTATCTGACTGAGGAAATCATATCTAATACTTCCAGTAAATGCTGCAAAAAGGATTCAGTCAGTATTACTTATTCAACGAGCTGCAAGAAATTGGATCATGCGAAGACATCAGGATAGAAGTATGGTAACTCATAATGCACGCATTCACGATCAAGCAAATGCTGCTATTGTTGTCCAAAGATATACTCGTGGGTGGCTTGCAAGATCGAGATGTATTCATGGGGGCTCTCTCATACATAAATCCTCAAGTATATTTCAGGAAAATGGTGCACTAGATGTTCGAACAAAGGCAGCAGTTAAAATCCAACTTGCTTGGAATTTTTATGTCTGTCTTCACAATAAGCACTTGGCTGCTACTAAAATTCAAAGTCATTTTCGTAGTTGGCTATTGAGGAGGAGGTTTCACATTCAAAGGCAAGCAACAATAAAAATCCAAAGTGTTTTACGGATGTCAAGATGTTTGAAGGCTTATCAGCAATACAAAATTGCAACCGTGTCAGCCACTATCATTCAATCTTATGTACGTGGATGGGTTGCCCGAAGAGAAGCTGATCAACATAGGCATCTCATTGTTACTATCCAAGTAAGTAGTTCTCTGTCTATTCTGAGTATAGTATGAGGGTAATAATACCTCTCCCCGAGTTAATACCCCCTCCAAATAAACAAGAGAGAGAGAGAGAGAGAGAGAGAGAGAGAGAGAGAGAAACTTTTTGGATGTTTACTAGGGGAATGTTATGTCTGCAACTAATTTGATCTCCTGACATTTCTATTATCTAGATGAACACTTATTCTGTGCAAATATCATATCTGAGATTCTGAGTTGGGTGCTTAAATGAATTCAGAGATACTGCCGTGGTTGGTTGAGAAGGAGGTATTTCTTATGCCAAAGAATAGCTGTAGTGAAGATCCAAAGTGCTATTCGATGCCTACTATACTGTCAGGCATTTCAACGTCATAGACAAGCTGCAGTGGAAATTCAACGGATAGTCAGGGGGAAGATTAGTCGAAGTAATCTCTTAGGTATAAATCTTCTCCACTGGTTCTTACAAGTGTAATTTATCAAATTCTACATTTTGATAGTTTAGGGGTTTGGTTTGTTTCACTTCCATTGTAGTTTCGGTTGTTTATGGCTTTGGTTTGTTTCAGGTGCTTCATGTCTACACCCTGTCACCCCCCATGGTTGTCTTTTAAAGATCACGAGTGCCTTCTATAGTAGTGTCGAACTAAATATAGTGTTCTGCTCTGTGTTGAAATTGCAAAGGTGGTGGAGGAGTGTCCTGTCACTAAAACTAAGAACAAAGTCTGCGGTACTTATTCAGTCTCATATTCGAGAGTGGTTTGCTAGGCAAAAGGCTTCTAGAGAGAGGGATTGTAGTGTTGTGATACAAGTAAGATATTCTATATATGTTGCAGCTTACAATACTGCACCTTGAAGCATTCGTGTTCTTAATTGCTTTTAATTTGTTGCAGTCATACTGGAGAGGCTACCAGGCACGGAAAAAAGAGTCAAGGGAACAGCTAAAACTAAGAACAAAGTCTGCAGTACTTATTCAGTCTCATATTCGAGAATGGCTTGCTAGGCAACAGGGTTCTAGAGAGAGCCATTGTAGTGTTGTGATAAAAGTAAGATATTCTATATACGTTGCAGCTTACAAGATTGTACCTTTAATGTTTCATTCATGTTCTTAATTTCTTTTAATTTGTTGCAGTCATACTGGAGAGGCTACCAGGCACGGAAAAAAGAGTCAAGGGAACAGCTAAAACTAAGAACAAAAGCTGCTGTACTTATTCAGTCTCATGTTCGAGAATGGTTTGCTAGGCAAAAAAAGGCTTCTAGAGAGAGGCATTGTAGTGTTGTGATACAAGTAAGATATTCTATATATGTTGCAGCTTGAAATACTGAACCTTTAATGTTTCATTCGTGTTCTTAATTTCTTTTAATTTGTTGCAGTCATACTGGCGAGGCTACCAGGCACGGAAAAAAGAGTCAAGGGAACAGCTCAAGGATTTACGCTTGAGATTGCAGAAATCTTCTACTAGTGTGGACGATAGCATGCGTATTATCAACAGACTTGTTGCTGCACTTTCAGAGCTACTAAGAATGAAAAGTATCAGCAACATTCTTCATACTTGTGCCACTTTGGGTAAGTCATAGAACTCCATTTCATAATCATAAATACTGAACCATACATACGTTTGTGAAAGCCCCCCAAATCCTTATATATGCTATAATCCTCTCATTGATAGTTTACATTCAGTTAACTGATGGAATCAGTGATGTTAACCAACGTTGTCTTTCTATGTACTTACATTATGATTGTATTTATAGATATGGCTACAAGGTATTCTCAAAAATGTTGTGAAAGACTCGTGGATGCTGGAGCTATCAAAACTTTGCTGAAGCTCATTCGCTCAGGCAGCCGAAGTATACCCGATCAGGAGGTTCTAAAGCACGCACTGTCAACTCTAAGAAACCTTGCTCGCTATCCACACTTGGTTGAAGTACTAATTGATTGTGAAGGGTCTGTAGAAACTGTTCTCTGGGAGTTGCTAAGGTTTGTATGCAATTTATCTCGAAATTGAATGTGAGGGACATTTTCACATCTCTGAATTAATGGCTAATCTGTTTTATGTTCAGGAACAAGGAAGAAGGTTATTTCATTGCTTCTGAACTTCTGAAGAAGATATGCTCTAGTCATAAAGGTGCTGAAGCTGTACGCAAGTCACCTGCCCATTTGAAAAGGCTGCGCAGTCTTGTGGAGGAACTTGGAAGGAAGTCATGCAATGAGAAGAGGTCAGATTTCAGCAAAGAATCTCTCCTTTCTTCTTTCCACAGTTATACTTATTCGCAAAAATGGAGATTATGATCTGTGTTATATCCGCTAACGTTAACTTAAATCACCATTATCTCAATGCAGGAATGCCCGATTCGCAAATGCTAGAGAGAATACAGAGAGAAGACTAAAGGAGGCTGTTGTGATTCTGAAAATGGCAACAGAAAGTTAGCCTTTTGAACTTGCAGCATTGTGTAAAAACCTTGTTTGGCAAGCTGGGTTTGGGTTTGTGTGTGTGTATGTTTGCCATTGAATTTACAAGTTCAGTGGGAAGGAAGGACAAGAATTCTGAATGACATTTAGGGATGGTAAAAAGCCGCGGTAACGACTAATGACTAGGCAGTAAATGGTTAATGCAGGAAGTTGTGAAATGAACTGGCGCAGACTGCCGACTGTGATTTTCAGTCTATTTTCTTCGTGCTTAAAGTTCAGTCACTTCAGTGTGTATCACACTCTCCACCATCTCAATGCACATGACTTGAGCGAACTGGTAAAGCGAAAAGGACATGTCCCCATGACACATGTGAGTGCCGCCCACAATTTATCTTCTTGATTTCAGAAAAAATATCTAGCACAAATTATTGAAGAACCATATCCCATGAATGGCATTTCTCACGTTTCGTGGATTGCACAAGTTACTAGAGTACTGGATGTGGATAAGATGGTGAAGGGCAACAATACTTGTTGATATATCGGTAATTCATATTTACGGAAATATTAATAAAAAGGAATACCCAATGTCGTTGGATTATATAGGTAAATGCCCACACTTGTATTATAATCTTGACAGATATTTTAGTTGTTTCGGAGATGGAAAAATGGTCCGTACGGTGCTCTGTCTTTGGCTCCTTATAACTTTTGGTACCTGATAAAAAAAAAATATCAATACAGTACCTGAAGTTCTCTGCCCGACTGAGGATTGATACATATGGCCGTTAGCTCCGTTACATCGTTTGCCTGCTGGCAATTTTTGAAGGGTATTTTCGTCCTTTCATGCTTTATTATTATTATTATTATTTTCTATGCATCTCTCTCTCTCTCTCTCTCTCTCTCTCTCTGTGCTGAGGAGGAGTAATAACTTCCTCGTCTCCTCCGGTGTGGGAGGACGGCATCGGCTCCGGCGCATTTTCCTACGAGGCCATTATAAATATTCCCGAAACTCAGATCCCCGAGCATAAGCTCAGGGCCCTATCAGAATATTATGCACATCCGAATCAAACTCCCAGAACCCAAAATCCAATTCCGACTCGTCTTCGAAATCATTCACCAAATGAACCCCAAATTGGGGAGTTTGGCTGCTTCAAATACAACATTTCGCAATCAAATTCCCAATTAGTAAACACAAACACGAAAACAACGAAGCTCCTCATCCACCACCTAAAGAAACGGCGATGGTGGACGGAAAGCCACCTAAAGAAACGACGCTCTGCACCTTCCTTTCACTTTTCTCAGTCCTTACACTTGACCAGCTTCAATGGCGAGCCGTTGGTCCGTCGTCGGTCTGAAACGGTGGCTCCCACATCTGGACGCGTGGAGGCAGATTTCATCACTCAACTCTTCCTCCTCGCCGGTAGCCAAGCTCAAGAGCAAGATTTTCAAGCTAAAAAATATGGGGCACCCAATCACTCCCTCCCCCCCCCCCCCCCCCCCCCCCCCCCCCCCCCCCCCCCAACTCTTCCTCCTCGCCGGTAGCGTTGAAAGTGGTGACCCGAATAGGCCTGGACTTCTCAGTTTCCGACCTGCCCAGCTGGCCGTTCAGGTGAACCGTCGCCGACGAAGACTTATTGGAAGTGGATTCGTGCTCGAATTAGGACTTGGAGTTCGTTTTCCAGAACCGTTTGATGACGACTTTGTTCCGGGACCGGCGGCGGGATGTCCACCGAAGACGGGAGCAGAGGCGGCGGAGGTTTCTGAGCATTGCAGGCGAAATGGGTTGGGGTCAAAAATGGGTCTTGGGTTGTGGGTTAGTTGGGGGAGGAGAAAAGATGGAGTCTTTTGCAGAGATGAAGAAGAAGAAGAAGACACAAAAGTCTCTGGGGGTGAGGAGTTGGGTTTGGCATGAATTTGATGGAGGATTAGTTAAAATAAAAAAAACCAGAGGAACTAAGGAAGAAGAAGAAATGAGGAAAAAACGTTCGCAAAAAAAAAAATCTAAGGAAAAAAAAAAGTAAAAAAATAATAAAGGGTAAACTTGTCATTTTATGATCAAAATTGCCAGCTGGCAAGTTCTGTAACGGAGCTAACGGCTATATGTACCAATCCTCAGTCGGGCAGAGAACTTCAGGTACCGTATTGATATTTTTTTTTTGTCAGGTACCAAAAGTTATAAGGAGCCAAAGACGGAGTACCGTACGGACCATTTTCCCTTCGGAGATATTTAAAACTTAAATGTGGTTTTTTTTTTTTAATGGTAATAGGTCAGCCTTTTCATTAATATTCAGCAAGCTGTACAAAAACGAAACACCCCTATGGGGTCGACAGAAATAATCGTTCCTTAGAACCTCATGAACCCTTGCACTTTTATTCTAACAAAAACCTAGAAACCTCGAAGTTTACATAAAATGTTTCCAACTAAGACACTGGTTTTTGTGATCCAAACAAAATTAAATGGCACTATGGGCCATAGAGACCCACAACATCCAATTCCCTAGCAAGAGGGTAATCCAGCCCCAATCCCTAACAGACAGAGTCCAAGCCGGAAGTTGTAGGACCCAGCCCACCCACTTCCAGCCATACCACAAACCCTCCAAACAACCCCAGGCCCAGCTGGCCTAATAGGGCGAAATTGCTAAGGGAAACCCAAGCACTCCATCACAGCCGTCCAAGCTGCCGCAGCCACCCCCGTGGATCGCCACCCTAAAGGGATCAGATTCCGAACAGAAACCATCGCCGCCTCCAGCCAAAGGACCACCTCCACCATCGAAGACCTGATACTCCGCCATCTTGAAGCAAAGGCAGCCCACTGCTCCACTACCAACGTCGGAAGACAACGAGAAACTGGAGCATAAGACGAAGCCAGCAGCTCGCCTAGATTCCTCATTTGGATGCACACAGCCCTGCCACCAAGCCTTACCACCTCCAACAGAATCAAGTTGGCCGCCGCTTTGGATGCTACCACTACCATCAATCGACGGATCAAGACCAGATCCATCATGAGTGTCAACGGGACCATCGAACCAGATCTGATGGTGATCAAGGGTAGATCCCTCATCACCACCAAACCAGATTTCACCACCTTCACTCGTCCCCGATCGAGACAGCCGGTCGACCCACCAAGCAAAGTCATCAAGATCGACATCACCCTCGCCACCAAAACTCGAAGCTACCACAGGAACATCGTCACCAAAAGCAATGAAGGAGAGAAGAATCAGCCAGAGAATGGCCATGGCCTCTATTGGCAAGCAATAAAGGAAGTCGGAAAAGTCGCCGCCGTGAAGGAGAGGTTTCTCAACCCTAGCAGAGAGACGACTAGGTCTTAATATATAAAACTTAAATGTGGTTAGATGTGAATGAAAATGACGATACATGTATTATAGTCTTGAACTTGAATTATTTCAGAGATATTTAAAACTTTTGTGGTGGAGAGAGAGAATGAAGTATTAGGTAAAGTAGTCTCTTTGAAAGGAGTTTTGAGAAAAATTTGTATATAAAATTGTGGAATCCAACAACTAAATCTTAGCACCTAATTAATTGTGATAAAAACTGCCATATGTTTGAACTCTTGGAGCTTGAAAATCAAGCAGCTCTTGCAAGAACATCAAGCCTTTCAGGCATGTCAGCTGGTTCAATAAAGAAACTCCTCCTCAATGACCTTGGCACTGTGATTGTCAACACACCATCTTCATATGCAGCTGAGATTCTTTCGATATCGACCATACCCGGAAGCCGAAACTTCCTCGTGAAGGTCCTCCTAGCCTCTGTGGACTCCTCATCACCATCACCATCATCATCAAGCCTCTGTGTTCTGATTATCAGGTATATTGAGTCCTCCACTTCCACTTTTATCTCCTCCTTCCTCACACCTAAACACAAAGGTTCATCCCAACAGAAACAAAAAAAGAAGAAGATTGATCACAAAAAAAATAAAAGGTGTCAGAATCTTACCAGGGAGGTCAGCTGAGAAAATGTGAGACTCTGGGGTTTCAGTCCAGTGCACATAGTTTTCTGGGGTCAAGTGATATGGATAAACAAGATGAGAGGGGAAGACATATCGGTAAAGCTGGAAGTATTGGTTTGGGAGCTCCATTGCTTGCAATACAAGAGGAAGCAAGTTTGCAGGGTACAAGCTAAGGAGGTGACTTAACAGGGAGGGAAAGGAAGGTAGTTGGTATTGAAGGTTGGTTTGGCTTTTATAGCCCTAGTGGGACAGGTAGGGTTTAAGAAATTTAATTTGGGTATTCAGACTTGGACAGCAACACACTTCTATTTTTGGGAGCTGGAGAGTTTCTAAATTTTGTGGTTCTTGAAGTGGCATCTCTGGCCTTGTTTGGTAATCGTAATGGGTTGGCAGAATTAGTAGTTGCATGGTAGGCCTCAAATTTATGAGGAAGACTGATCTGAACTTTTAGGATGAATTGCCAGACCAACTATCTAAGGTTAGCAGATTTGGCTAAGAATGTTCATATAGGTTGAAGCTGAATAATGCTCTTGGAGATCACTTATAAGAATGCTTTTGATACACGTATTACTAGTACATCACTATCTCTACAGCAAATTTTGATACAAGTAGGCTGACAACAACTAATCAAAAACCAAATGCTTTAGGACATGGAGAAGGTTCAAATATATGGAATAAAAACAAATCACAAGGCTAGCAGAATCTTAGTTTACAATTGAATGGACGAAACAAATAATGCTAAATAATTAAGCATTAGTTACCCCATTCCTCAGTAGCAGATCATTGCCAATTTGCCACCACCAGAAAGTCATGGGAGAACCAAGTACAATGATCAGAAACAAGTTGGAAATTGAATCTTCAAATTTCGTGGCAGCACCCAACTCATGTGTTTACCCCAAGCACAAAACCATTGCTGTAACAAGGAAGATTGCTAGAAGTCCCCTGATGTTTCACTGGCGAGCGGAAAGGGTTTGGTGTCACAGGATGTGTGATATGGAGTCCAGCATTTCTCAGAACCTGTTTAGCGTCATTACAAGAGATTTCAGATTGGTCTGTGAAGAAGGCTGGAACTCCCATGGACTTGATTGAATTAAGAGCTCCACCCCAACTTGAATAGTCCTCCAATCCACAGTTGAGTGCGACAATGGCATGGGGTGAAGGGAGGTAGGTGGCTTCCTCCTGATAAACACCCCTGATGAGATTCACTCTCACTCTGCTGCCTATTCCTGAAGTTGTCCCTGACAAATTTGATGGAACTTCAGGACCGACCATTACAATTTGTATATTGCCCAATCCATTGAGCAAATGACCAACTTCGGCAAATGCTGGCATCCAATCCAACTCTCCCTCTGGCCCTATGTAGTGAACAATCACCTCTTTTCCTTTCAGTAGTAAGTTCTTTGAACTGATGTTGAGCGTTGTCGATATGTAATATACTGTCAATGCGTGGGAGAGGATGTCAGCAACTGGGCTCGACAATGGTAGTGACCGAAGATTATAGTACTCTGACCAACCAGAGAGGAGGATTGGACTTGACATATGATGATGAAAAGACGAGTCGCGTGGAAACTCTTCATCGTCAAGACCTCCCCAAGAATCCCAGAGTCCACCTTTAACAGGAAGAAGACCAAAAGGGCAGTGAGAATAACAACTGCACTTTCTCCTCCACATGCCCTTTTGATGGATACCCAATGATTCAAGCCATTTACAAGGATGGTCTGCAGCAGACGGAAACATGAAGATATTCATTGCCAGCTCTTCTTCCCTTTCCATCATTGCCTTGTAAAGACCACACATGGTCTTATGTGTTTCCTTCAAGTGCTGCTTTTGGCAGACAGAACTGCAATAGATCACAGCACGACACCGTCCACAACAAAGAGTCTGATCACTGTGGATTTCTTTCTCACATGCTGCACACCGCCTTAAGCTGCCATTTGAATACACTCTTAAATCAAGAAAAGTCTCCTCCTTTGATGTTTCTGCATATTTTGTTGGGGTTGAGGACCTTGAGGTAGCCGTTGAACTAGGCTTTTCCTCATATGCCTGGCCAGGTGGGTGTGAGATTGTAACTGCTACAAGATCATAACCATTGGACATTTCTTGCGGCCACTGAACATCAACTGTTTCAATAAATGGTTCATAGCACAATAACCTCGACCACTTTGGACCGCCTTCTTTGTCTACCTGCAGCAACGGGTGCACGAGAGCTATGGCCTTCATGAATGCATACACAAATCTAAGCTCTTCAAGAGTTGCATTCCTGAACCTAAGAGTTCCCGATGAAGTGCAGCGGGCAACATCAACAACAGGGAAACGATCATTCCCCGAAACTTCCAGCGATAGAGACTTGATCATTTTCCGATTTGAAGGAAACATCACCGAGTCACGTTCATATGTGACCCTAAGAAGCTCCACATTTGGAACCTGAATCGTTTCTCTTGACCCTGTCATCCTCTTAGCATCATTCTGCGACCGAAACAAGTGAAATCCAATATCCCCTCCATCCCCTCCAATGAACTGAACACAGGCGAAAGGCTGTTTCTTGCCAGACCAATCCGTATCCTTCCCAACCCGGACACCAAACAGATGCGCCGGACACAATCTTTTCCACGGATCAGTCCTGTACAGAGCTGCTGCAGCTTTAAACATTGACTTGATAAAATTTGGAGCAATGCCTTCCACATTCATAAGGCATGTCCCGGATCCGGGACCAAGCCCCGGACCGGTCCCAAATTGCTCCTGGAACCTATCAAACAAGTTCTTCAAATGCAAATCCATTTTCACCTCAATACAAGATCTAACTAAATTCCTTGATAACACCAGCAATCCCACTACAGAATGCGAATCCAAGAACTCTAATTCACCACCAATTTGTTAAAAGGCTAAAATGCACACCCACAAATTATATTCACTCGCTCTCAATTGCTTCTAAAACAAAAACCCAGAACTTCAAAGGCTTACTTCACAGTTCAAGCATAACAAAGCAACAGTCTTTTTCCCCCACATTCTACATGCTACAGACTCCAAACCCAACAAAAAGAACCATTAGATCATACATATGGGACTTTCAGATCACTTCAAGAGCTACTAGATCACCTACACACTGGGATCGCTGCAAATTTGAAGCACTCGATGAATGAAAAGGTCAGTACTGCATACCAGTTTTGGAAGCTGACTAGAGGCTTAAGATAGATGAGAGAGAGTCAGATCCGAAGCACTGAACTGGTCGGTAACACTCTCTTCAAGTAAAAATGAAGCTGAAACTGAACATGTTTGGCCCAAAAAGAGAAGAAGTTGTTTGCATATTGCAGGGAGAGGCAAAACTGTACGTGTACGTCGCGCCGTCATGAATTAGGCTTTTACGATTTTGACTTTCTACTGGTACATGCTACTTTTGTAGTTTTACCATGTTTCAGAGTACTCACGCTCGTGAGTCACTAGTGGCATTTTAATCCAAGGTGTTGCAAATGCTAGGGTTGAGGAATGTTCACTCATTGGCTTTTAAAAATAAATTACAGTACGAGCCGAAAGATGATCAATGCATAAAAAGGTCAACCCAATCTGGCTTAGGCACAAGACCATTCGAAATGGGTCACGCAACAGATTATGCTTGAATTTGTTACACAAAATAGTAGAGTCGAGGACCTATAACCTAATTGAAGCTGAGCCCTAGAGCTTTTTAGAAAACCCTACTTGCCCAAGTTCGTCTCACAAAAGAGTCGAATCGAGTGAAACTTGTGTTCAAGTTTGTCTAACAAATAAATCTAGTGTAGTTGCGCTCCAACAGTTTCTTGAAACACCTTAATGTTATTTATTTATTTTACAAAAAGGGTGAGCCGAAAATCAGATATACAAATTGGACAGAACGAGTACTAGGCACAATGCCATTCCAAATGTATCATGCAACGGATTATGCTCAAGTTCACTAGAGTAAAGTCGAGTCGAGCAAATCTTAAAATTCGAGCTCTGGTTCCATAAATGAATCTAAAAAACCGAGGCAAATACATAAAAAAACCGGGCCTAAAGGCCAAAAGTGTATCAGGCCCAAAAACCGGTCCACAAATTTGACCCGAAACGGATTACGTGCCTTTTCCAAAAATCCCTAGTCCCCCTTTAAATCTGTCTCTAACTCGCCACATTCTATCTTCTCTCTCCTTACCTCCACGGTTAGGGTTTCCTTCTCTCTCCTCTCTCTCTCTCTCTCTCTCTCTAACCCTAGATTCGTCGTCATCATGATGCAACCCGGCTCCGGTCTGGCTCCGTCGCAAATGGGCCAGCAGCCGGCCCAGCAGTACGGCCAGCAGCCGCCCGCCGCCCAGCCCTACATGATGATGCCGCCTCCGCCTCCCGCCGTCCAGGCCCAGCCGATGTGGGCCCCGCAGTCGCACGTGGCCCCGCCGCAGCCGCAGCCGGCGCAGCCCACCAGCGCCGACGAGGTCCGCACGCTCTGGATCGGCGACTTGCAGTACTGGATGGAAGAGACCTATCTTTTCAGTATCTTCGCCAACACCGGCGAGGTTTGAAATTTTTTTTTTCTTTGCTCTGTTTAATTTTGTGATTAATTTTGTTATTACTGGTCAAAGATGCAATCTTTACTTATCTGTTTAGATCTGTGGTGGTTTTACCTTGTGATTTAAACCTAAACCTAAAGCTGTAATATTTTTGTTTCGTTGGGTTGGTATTGGTGTTTGTAATTTGCTATATGAGCTGGGTTTTTGATTTTATTGATGTTTTGAAGTATTTGTGGGGTTGATTGTGTGGTTGGGATGAAAATGAATTGGTGATGACTTAGGCTGAAACATTTGAAGATACGAGTCGTGTTTGAATTGCTGTTTTTATTTGGCTGGGATGATTTGGTGATGACTTTAGGCGGAAAGATTTGAAGATATACAGTAGAGTAAAATGTAGTGAACTGCAGGGAGATTAGAGTCGTGTTTGAATTGCTGTTTTTTTTTTTGTGTCTGCAGTAGATAATGAACGTTGTACGTTATTTTTAATTGGAAAACTTACTTTTCATCACGATTGTGGAATAATTGAGACCAGCATTCAAAAATTTCTCTAAGGCCCTAAGAGTGTTTAGTAATTGTAATTTTTTTTCGTGTTGTTTTAATGTATGTAAGTATTACATCTGGTATTATATTTAAAACTTGTTAGTTAGTTAAGTGTTTGTCTGATGTGCTTTCAGGTTGTTAGTGTGAAAGTCATCCGGAATAAGCAAACTACTCAATCAGAGGGCTATGGGTTTATTGAGTTTGTTAATCGAGCTGCTGCAGAAAGAGTGCTTCAGACGTACAATGGTACCCCTATGCCAAATGGGGGCCAGCCTTTCAGATTGAACTGGGCATCTGCAGGGGAGAAGCGTTCGGATGATACGCCTGATTATACAATATTTGTGGGCGACTTGGCTGTGGATGTGACAGATTATATGCTACAAGAGATATTTAAGGCTCGCTATCCATCATGCAAGGGAGCCAAGGTTGTTATTGACAGACTTACCGGCCGCACCAAGGGATATGGGTTTGTTAAGTTTGGAGATGAGAGTGAACAGTTGCGTGCAATGACTGAGATGAATGGAGTTGTTTGCTCTTCACGGCCCATGCGAATTGGGCCTGCTGCAAACAAAAATGCTGGGGGTAATCAGCAATATTCGAAAGGTATGTTTGCTATAGTTCTGGTATTCGAAGCTTTTTTGCTGTGGTTTTCCACAAAGTATCAACTTTTTGTGTGTTGCTTCTTCCTCTACGACTTGCTTCTTTTTTCTTTTCTTTTTCTTTTCCCCCGTGTGCACTTCTAGTCAGCCATGGTAGTGTTGCGCGTGTTCCTTTTCTTGTCATCATTTTTTAGTTAGCTCAGGCTGCATCCTTTCAGCTAAAGATGATAATTAATTTTCAAGACATTTATTTTCTGAAGTTTTCTAGAAAATCTAGGCAAGGTAAATGATATTAAAAATTTGAGAACTTATAGAACTCCTGTTGTCTCAAAGCAGGGGGTCAAGAGGCTTTGCCATCTAAAGGCGTGCCACTGATTACAGCTGAAAGTGTTGCCCTTTAGTGCGTGGCCTCACTTAGGTCAGTTTCACATTTAATGTATTGGCCTTTATTCTCATGTGGCATTTGCTATGCTACATTATGGATTTTTTAGTTGGTTGAACTTTCTTGTGAAGTTACACCGTGGTCTGTTATGGTTCCACCTTAGATTGACTGGTATATTGCTAGAGAAATTGTCCTGTTGTCATTGTAGTAAGGTGACCAAAAATTTACTTTTTTCCTTACGCACGGCTCCATGCCGTTATTGACTATTTGTGCATTGCCTCATGTCCATGAGAATGGATTCTGTTTGGAGTGTATGCTTCAAGCAATTGCCAGGAACTGTACCAGTAGGCTGGTCTTCATTTCTCAAACATTTTTTCTCTGTACTACTATTGCAATAGGTTTAATTGAGTTATTTAAACTGGGTTAGACTGGATCTTAAGGACCCAATATTTGTTCACTAAGCCCATGCAGAATCTTATTGTTAAGTAATTCTAGTCAACTCTGACAGCTTTGTCCTGCGTGTTATTTTTTGGCACATATCCACATACATGCATGATGCATCTCCGGTTCCTTAAACACTAATGCTCTTCAAGTACTCCTCAGCAGTACTGTGAGGATTAGGTTGAAGCAATATCAAGTTGTTCTAGTGTAGTGTACTATGTTCCCTTGTATGTTCGAGTAGCATAACATATGTTTGAGTACTGCTTGGCACCCCATAGGATATTGAACTTTTTGTTAGTTTTCGTAATATGGTAGCATCCGTGGCTATCAGTTCGTTATTTGAAATTTACTTTTCTACATGCAGCTTCATATCAGAGTTCTCCAGGTGCAAAGAATGAGACTGATCCCAATAATACAACTGTGGGTACTTCATTTACTTTATTTCAGAAACTTCTCTTTCAGCGACATTTTGTGACTTCAATGATTTTTGCTGCAGATATTTGTTGGAAATCTGGATGCCAACGTTACTGATGATCATTTGAGAACAGTTTTTAGCCAGTATGGTGAGCTAGTTCATGTTAAGATACCAGCAGGCAAGCGATGTGGGTTTGTTCAGTTCGCAGACAGGTAGGCTGATTGGCTTCAACTCTATTTCTTTTGGTCTCATGATCATGCCACTGATTTGTCTCTTTCATATGTTTTGGGTTTGAATATCAGACAATCTGACTATTCTTTTGTTTTTTGTTTTTTGTTTTATAATACTTTAGGAGCCGTGCTGAAGAGGCTTTGCAAGGATTAAACAATTCTCAGATTGGTGGACAAAATATCCGACTTTCTTGGGGTCGCAGTCCTTCAAACAAGCAGCAGGTGCTTTGCTTTAACATATTAACTAACATAAGAACTTAATGAAATTTGCAGACGACACTGTCCCCAACTGATGTGTATCTGATGGTTTTTTCAGGCTCAGGCAGATCCTAACCAATGGAATGCTGGCTATTATGGATATGCACCAACCCCCGAGGGATATGGATATGCCCAAGTATCCCAAGACCCTAACATGTACTATGGAGGGTATCCTGCTGGATATGGCAATTACCAGCAGTCACAGCAGCAACAGCAGCAGCAAGTGGGTTATAGTTGAGTGTAGTGTTGAGCTTTTTATGCGTTCAACTCTAGAGACCTATAATAATATTATGATACTGGTTGAGATATTTCTCTGTTTTCTCTGAGAACTACTATTTCGGATGTAATCTTGTATCACTAAGTTTTTAACAATTCAACAAAGCCTTCCCTAATATTTCTGCTTGGTAGTGTGGTTTCTATGGAAAATGTTGAATGCTCGGCGATGTGTGAATGAAACATTTATGATCATCACTTTGCGACGTCAACCTTCATCTTCTTAGAGAAGTGACTGGCGGGTAGCGCACCAATATATGCCATACGTAGGAACTGTATAATTTTGTGCTGCCTGCTGTAGTATAGAAAAGCATATTTATTTTCATCATCCAAACGTACAGCATGGTTAACCTGCATTGGTACTCAACACTACTGTAGGCAAATCAAGATTTGGTAAAAGCAAAATGCAACAAAGTGAACAAACTTCTTAATTGTCTGCACGATAGCTTTCCAAAACAAACTATAGTGATAACCATCGGACAACTTAACATCATCCTAAAGCACAAATTGAAACCAAAATGCCAAAAGGCCCAACCAGATTGCCTGGTGCTAGGGAGCTGATCTAAGATTGTTTAGGTGGAATGGAGATGCCATATCACATGCCATAGTGTCTGACAGTACCAGAAGAACTAGAGATATGAGGTTCGGTCATTCCTGAAGGAATGGATCCTTCAGATGCAACAGTCTTTCCCCCGAACACCTCGCTTGGCTTTGGTGCAGGCTCTTCTTCTATACTGGTTGGATCACGAGCAGCTAATGTAGGTTCTGCAAATACGTTGAGTTCGAGATCGAGGTTCTTTATCACATCCTGAACCAATGCACTCTTTTCAGAACCCACATCATCAGGTTGAATTTGAGGATCCTTGCACACAGTCTCACCTCCCAGCATGATAGCACTTGGTGCATGTGCACCAAATACAGGAGTTTGATTGAGTTCAAGGTTCGGGCTCCTGACCTCATCATCAACCAACTGACTCTGTTCATTGTAACCTCCATGGTCCTCTCCATCATGAGAAGTGGTCGAAGGATCCTGAAAAGTGGCATTAACAAATCCCACTTAGTTTGGATCAAGTTGAGAAATATCATAAGAGAATGGTGGGAGAGGGTTAGAGGGACGAGGCAAAGTTTGGGAAGTAGTAGCCAGCTTGTGGTAAGGGATGGGGTTCACTAGAGACCCCAACATGTGACTTGGTTGCATCGCTTGTCACTCCGCCTGATGGCATGGTCATCAAGAATAGCAATACCATCAAACCACGTACCAAGATTGGCACGAAGGATCTTATAATGGGTACATAACCGAGTAATCGAACAAGGAAAGAACAATTTCCCCCATCTCTCGAGGGGATGTAACACAACGAACAATCTTGGAATATATTAAGGTGGCAAAGAAATGGAATGATTGGCATTATCCAAAGCAATTAAAAGGTTTACCACCACCCACCTTAACTTCAGAATTTTGGGATAGTAGGGATTATGTTCTGCCCAACTAAAAGCCAAGAAGTCTTAAACTGAGGCTTTATGCTACCACATTTGCATTTTTGTGTCCTATAAGATGAAGGGTTGATACATGTAAGTTCAATGACCTTCAAAATAAGCACGTTCATCATCCGGTACAATAGGAGGCAACTTAAGAAAGTCGTGGACCATTTTCTTTTCGGACTAGGCTTAAATTGCTTGACCTCCTTAGATTCGGTGGTTGTATTTTTTGGAAAATATTTGTAGAAATCCTTAACTAAATGTCTCATTGTACTTATTATTGTGACTAATCAACATTTGGCCCAAACCGATTCCTAACCGTAGATGAACGTCTTAATTAATTAAAGGCACAAACTTCTAAGCAGACGCAGCCGCCATGAGCAACTTCCTCAAATTGCCGGAGAAGCGACCAGATATCGGCCAGGTTCAGAACCCGGAGCAACGGCCGGCAAAGTGTGCGAAGCTTGATGCTCCACAACCGGGAGAGCTCGACGAAACAGGTATGCTTTTGATTTATTGTCTAGGGTTTGTGACATCTGATGATATGAACAGTTATTGAAACTGTTTGGTTATGAAATCCTTGAGGAAATAGAAAACTCATCGTATAACTGAATTGATTGTTTGTTGAATAATTAGCTATGATTGAATTGAATTGAATTATTTGTAGAAACAATTAGCAATAATTGAAATGAATTTTAGTAGAATAATTAAGCTGAAGTTGAATTGTATTGTTTTGTAGAAATACCGGGAGATAGTTTGAATAAATGTGTGTTTGGCGGTGAGAAATTATTAGGAGACAGGTGTTCTTTGGCAGGATTCTAACGTTACTCGTATTGCATTGATTCCTAAAGTGAAGGATCCCCAAAACGCTACACAGTTGAGACCAATTGCACTGTGCAATATGATGCATCGAATCAGTTCAAAAGTCATGGCTTATTGTTAAGAGCTTTCTTACTTTCAATTATTTCACCTTTACAAAGTGCTTCTGCACTTGGACGTTTGGTTATAGCCAATGCATTGGTAGCGACTAGCAACAGAGATAGCTCATTTTATGCACAAGTTGCGTAGGCAGGCTAAAGGCTTTTTCTTGTTGAAAGTGGACATTAGAAAGGCATATGACAGGTTAAAATGAAGTTTTTTTAGAGTTGTTTTGGAAAAAAGAGGGATTTGCTCCAAGATGGATTGGAATCGTGATGAATTGATTGACTACTGTTATATATATATATATATATATAGACACACACACGGAGGTGTTCTAAAGAGGACGTCCGCACTTTCGCTAAAGTGCAGATGTCGACACTGCAGCTCTGCTCAGGCCGTGACGGAGTGGCGCCACTTGCCGGAAGGAGGCTAAGAGTCGGACGGACCAGTCTGCAGTCGGGTGGAGTAGCCGGCGACGAGGTTGCAGCGCTGCCCAGAAACTTGCAGTTGCAGGTCAGGTCGCTGCCCAGAACCTGCAACCTCGATCTCCTCCGACCTCGATCGCTGCCCAAAAAGGTCTGGGATGCCTCCGGCCTCCATCCGGCAAGCCCCGAGCAGCCATCGCCGCAGAACGAAGCGGCACCACTTTCCGGAAGGAGGCCAAGGGTCGGACGGACCAGTCTGCAGTCGGGTGGAGTAGCCGGCGACGAGGTTGCAGCGCTGCCCAGAAACTTGCAGTTGCAGGTCAGGTCGCTGCCCAGAACCTGCAACCTCGATCTCCTCCGACCTCGATCGCTGCCCAAAAAGGTCTGGGATGCCTCCGGCCTCCATCCGACAAGCCCCGAGCCGCCATCGCCGCAGAACCGTCGACGTCCTTACTTTAGCGAAGTGCGGACATCCGCTTCAGAACCCGCCCGTGTGTGTGTGTATATCACATCTACGAGGGGGATTAGACAATGTCAATCCATACTTTGGCATCTCAAATTGCAATTATATATCAATTTAGTACCTTAATTCATACACTTTTCTACTAATTGGTGTCATTTTTATTGTTTGCTCAAATCGAGACTAGGGCTTCATCGAATAACATAGTTTATCAGTAACGCCCAATAAAGATATGCGACTTGTATCGTTGTCTGGTAGATCCCATGGCTTTCTTCCATGTTCCGCCTCTACGTAAATCCAGCCCAATATCGAGATTTTTCTACACAGACGAATAAGCCGAAAACAAACTGATTTCTTAAAGGCAAAAAAAAACCTAACCAGACGTAGGCGCCATGAGCACCGTCGTCAACTTGCCGGAGAAGCGACAAGATCTTGACCAGGGTCGGATCCCGGAGCAACTGCCGGAGAAGCGTCCGAAGCTTGATGATCCACAACCGGGAGAGGTCGACGAAACTGGTATGCCTTTGATTTATGTTCTAGGGTTTGTGATATCTCGAACAATTTCTGAAATTGTTGTTACGTTACCGACTTGTATCGTTGTCTAGTAGACTCCATGGCTTTCTTCCATGTTCCGCCTCTACGTAAATCCGGCCCAATATCGAGAGAATAAGCCGAAAACAAACTGATTTCTTAAAGGCAAAAAAAAACCTAACCAGACGTAGGCGCCATGAGCACCGTCGTCAACTTGCCGGAGAAGCGACAAGATCTTGACCAGGGTCGGATCCTGGAGCAACTGCCGGAGAAGCGTCCGAAGCTTGATGATCCACAACCGGGAGAGGTCGACGAAACTGGTATGCCTTTGATTTATGTTCTAGGGTTTGTGATAACTCGAACAATTTCTGAAATTGTTGTTAGGTTACGAAGTCCCTGAGGAAACGATCAATCCTCTAATTGAATTGGATTGTTTGTAGGATAATTAAGCTATGATTGAATTGGATTATTTGTAGAATCAATAAGCTATATAGTTGAATTGTGTTATTTTGTAGAAATTAAAATCGGTTGGTAACGCTGTGTTCTTTTCTGTTGCAGTAGTTGAATGACAAAAAGATAGATGGTAAATCGGATGGCTTATCTCCAACAGAGTAGCTAAACTCAGTTTTTAGCTATATATAACTATTTCTAATGCAAAATTCAGCTCCAACAGACTAGCTATAAGGAAGTTAAATTTAACTATAGCTAAATTATCATACATAGCTAAAGCAAAAGTTATATTTCTCTCTCTTCTTTTGTCCACATGTCAGTTTACGATTTGGTAAAATATAGTTATTTTTTACAAATAGCTACTATTGCTGGAGCAACATTACTAAATCAATAGTTATATTTCACAGCTTTAGCTAAATTTAACTAAAAACCAATTTCTACTGTTGGAAATGCTCATGTATATCTGTAGCATACCCAAGGGCATTGTGTAGCAAGATAAATTGAGTAGTGCAACATAGAATAATATTTGTAGAATACTAATTGATGTCAATTTTTGTTTCATCAATTCCTTCTCTATTTGCTGTCTTTCATCAAAGATTCACTTTGGCTCTTTCTTTCTTGTGACATTATCTGGTATTATCAGTAATTCAGTATCATGTGGTCTATTTACTTATCTGTTGCATTTTGTAATTATCATAACCGCCTTGTTTATTTTTTTGGTATAGCAATGGAATTGCAAATACAAATACGTAGCAAATCAGAAGAAGCGAAGTCCGCAGAAGAAGTTAAGTCCACGGGAGGTCGAGACATTAATCCTTATTGTGAGATCTGTTATGGCCATGTCGGTCACCAATCCTGGGAATGCCCTGACAAATCAAAGGGAATGGGAATGGGTTGTCGTCTTTGTTATGGCCCCTGTAAAAAGAAAGATGATGGTGATGGTGAGCACCGCTCTATTGAAATGGTCAAAAATTGTATCGTTTGTGGGTCTATGGGGAGGCACTGGGGTGATGACTGCCCCTATTGGTCTGAAGCTAAAGTGGATAATTCCGAGATAAGTGATGAAGATTATGTTGGGTTCTAGAGGATTACAGGACTCCTGCTGGCTAGAGATGTTATATGTGTTGTAGATCCTGATCTCAAGCTCCGATTATTAAGTAGGATTAACATCAACTTTGTGCTGTTTGATGAAGACCGTTGTTTTTGTTTTTCTTTACCTTTCTTTACAGGCAGATTGTGTGTTGTTTACATCAGTGCTTAATAGCTTAAAAAGTCGGAGCTTTATGTAATGTTTTGTTTCTTTTCTTTCCTGTGCTTGGGCCCAAAATGAAATTAAAATTATCCAATTGGAAAGAACCTTCTTTCGCTTGTTTGATAATCACAAACCTACGGGATTACAAAATGGTAAAGGGCAGTGGTGTGCTCAAATAAAGTTGATTTTGCTCGAGTATTACGATCGAGTATGCATATAGAATAAGGGGTGGACGATGCGGTTATTCAGATAGTATTGGCAAAAAACTCATTTTTGAGTCACACCAAGTATGAATGGGGCGTAGTTAGTGTCTTGTACTGATGAGGAATTAGAAAAACGTTTTTCAAGATGCATCCTTCAAAGAGTTCAGGATCAGATGGTATGTTATTTTTTTATTTTCTTTTTTTTCAAAAATACTGGGATAGTGTTGGAATAGATGTGTGTTTGGCAGTGAGTAAAAAAATTCTCAGAGACGGGAGTTCTTTCGCAAGATTCAAACTCTACTCATATTGCATTGATCCCTATAGTGAAGGATTTCCAAGATGCTACATAGTTGAGCTAATTGCACTGTGCAATGTGATGTATCGAATCGGTTCAAAACAGGGATGCGGGGTTCTGTTACACTATCCCGTGTTTGAAAATAATATGGACTTTATTATGCCATGTTCTGATGATTGATAAGGTGGTTATTGAAATTTGAAAGTGATTGCTGCAATTCAAGCAGTGAATTCGAATTTGCCTCGTATGTCAAGTTATAATGCTATAATAATGGATGTAAAGGCAGGTGCAAGGACTTTTCAAGAGATTTCTTTTGTTCATGCTCCTCGTTCTGCAAACTGTATAGCTCCTAGGGTAGTTAGTCATGCTTTTGACAATGAAGGTCATCTTGAGTGGTCTGCTCAAGCTCCAGCTTTAGTCTTGGATGTCACCACGTACGATTGTAATCATCGTAATTAATCAATATATATATATATATATATATCACATCTACGAGGGGGATTAGACAAGGTCAATCCATACTTTGGCATCTCAAATTGCAATTATATATCAATTTAGTACCTTAATTCATACACTTTTCTACTAATTGGTGTCATTTTTATTGTTAGCTAAAATCGAGACTAGGGCTTCATCGAATAACATAGTTTATCAGTAACGCCCAATAAAGATATGAGACTTGCATCGTTGTCTGGTAGATCCCTTGGCTTTCTTCCATGTTCCGCCTCTACGTAAATCCGGCCCAATATCGAGATTTTTCTACACAGACGAATAAGCCGAAAACAAACTGATTTCTTAAAGGCAAAAAAAAACCTAACCAGACGTAGGCGCCATGAGCACCGTCGTCAACTTGCCGGAGAAGCGACAAGATCTTGACCAGGGTCGGATCCCGGAGCAACTGCCGGATAAGAGTCCGAAGCTTGATGATCCACAACCGGGAGAGGTCGACGAAACTGGTATGCCTTTGATTTATGTTCTAGGGTTTGTGATAACTCGAACAATTTCTGAAATTGTTGGTAGGTAAGGAAATCCCTCAGGAAACGATCAATCCTATAATTGAATTGGACTTTTTGTAGAATAATTAAGCTAAGATTGAATTGGATTGCTTGTAAAATCAATAAGCTATAGCTGAATTGTATTGTTTTGTAGAAATTAAAATTGGTTGGTAATGCTGTGTTCTTTTCTGCTTCCAGTTGTTTCCAGTAGATAAATTGAGTAGTGCAACATAGAATAATATCTGCTGAATATTAATTGATGTCAATTTTTGTTTCATCAATTTCTTCTCTAGCCAACTCAGTTTGGTTTATGCATGATGCATATATAGCCAACATAGAATAGTATGAAACAGCTTATGTGTTTTCTGATGCGTTCATAGGTTAGCAGTTGGCTTTTCTATTTGCTGTCTTTCATCAAAGATTCATATTTTCTCTTTCTTTCTTGTGACATTATCCGGTATTATCAGTATCATGTGGTCTATGTACTCATCATCTGTTGCATTTTGTAATTATCATAACCACCTTTTTTTTTTTTTTTTGGGTATAGCAAT
>BDJD01009810.1:36590-51519 GCA_002564525.1 Rosa multiflora
AGATGAAATTTTGGTCCATCAACCAAATTACATCTAGAAGATGTTAAGATGCTTTAATGAGGATAAAAGCAAGCACACCCATGGTCGTCTGAAGTCTAGAGAGAACCGTATCGTCCTGCAGATGATAACGAAGAGATATTGGTGCCAGAAGTCCCATATCTAAGTGCAATAGGCGCATTATTGTACTTGGCTTAATGCCCTAGACAGGACATCTCATTTGATGTGAACTTGTTAGCTAGATATAGCTCTGCGCCAACACGCCGCCACCGGAATGCATAAAAGACATTTTTCGCTACCTTAGAGGTAAGGCGGATATGGGCTTATTCTATCCCTACGCATCAAGGAATGGATTAAACCCCCTTGTTCCTCAGAATGATGCTTGTCTTGTTGGATATGCTGATATAGACTATCTATCAGACCCACACAAGGCACGTTCGCAAACTGGTTATGTCTTTACCATTGGGAATACTACAATTTCTTGGAGGTCTACCAAATAGACACTTGTTGCTACCTCTTCAAATCATGCTGAGATACTAGCTCTTCACGAAACAGTATGTGAATGTACATGGCTAAAAGCCGTTACAAAGCATGTTTGAAGCATATGTGGACTGCATTCCACCACTGATGAACCAACCATTATCTACGGGGATAATGCTGCTTACATAGAGCAGATAAAGATGAGTTTCATCAAAGGAGACAACACCAAACATATTGTACAGACGTTCTCCTTCAATTAGCAACAACAGGAGCATCAGAAGATTGAAGTTAAGCAGATTTGATTTGAAGACAATCGTGCAGACCTCTTCACCAAGTCACTACCAAAGTCTACATTCCAGAAGCATGTTGAAGGTATTGGTCTACGTAAACTATCTGAATTACCTAACATGTAATTTTCAGGGGGAGTCGAAATCAGGGGGAGTATCCTGAAGCATACTCGTTTGACCATCGTGTACTCTTTTTGTCCTTCGTCCAGGGTTATTTTGTCCCACTGGGTTTTGTTACCTGGCAAGGTTTTGACGAGGCACATCTTTAGTATGGTCACCCCCACTTACTGCATCCAGAAGATGCTTTGATTCGACATATATATGCATTTGCTCATCTTTTTCCTTCGACCACGGGTTTCTCCCACTGGGTTTACCGGGCAAGGTTTTGGTGTAGCAAATCTAATGCATCCCTCTCGTAGACATACTACCTACTTATGGTGCTGATAAGAAGACTCCACCTATCTCTGAAGCTGTGATACTGCTACTCCACACTCAAGCGCGTTGTGCTCTTTTTCTCCTTCGACCAAGGTTGTTTTTTCCCACAGGGTTTTTATTACTTGGCAAGGTTTTTGACGAGGCAACTTAGAAGCGCATAGCAGGGGCAACACTATTGACATGGAATATCCAAGGGGGAGTGTTGTAAATATTAATGTGGCTATTCATGTAATAGCAATTAGTGTTGCGTGATATACGCCAATTAAGATTGATTGGTGATTAACAAAATATAATTAGCGATTGATTGATTATAATCAGACGAGTGATTGATGTAATCGTTAAATGGTTACCTTTCGTAAACCTGAGGTACTCCTATATAAACCTCATTGTGAGATGAATAAAATCACTCCATTTCTCATACTTCATTCTTGGTGTCTAAACTCTCCCTCTCTCAAATTCTTTTACTATCGTTTTACAACAAATGACTCATTGTACTTATTTTTGTGACTAATCTACATTTGGCCCAAACCGATTCCTAACCGGAGATGAACGTGACGCGTAAAAGCAAAAACTGATTCCTTAATTAATTAAAGGCACAAACTTCTAAGCATGCAGACGCAGCCGCCATGAGCAACTTCCTCAACTTGCAGGAGAAGCGACCAGATATCGGCCAGGTTCAGAAGTCAGAACCCGGAGCAACCGCCGGCAAAGTGTGCGAACCTTGATGCTCCACGACCGGGAGAGCTCGACGAAACAGGTATGCTTTTGATTTATTGTCTAGGGTTTGTGACATCTGATGATATGAACAGTTATTGAAACTGTTTGGTTATGAAATCCTTGAGGAAACTATCAGGCGGAAAACTCATCGTATAATTGAATTGATTGTTTGTTGAATAATTAGCTATGATTGAATTGAATTGAATTATTTGTAGAAAAGCACTAATTGAAATTAATTTTTGTAGAATAATTAAGCTGAAATTGAATTGTATTGTTTTGTAGAAATTAAAATTGGTTGTTAATTAATGCTTAGTTCTTTTCTGTTTCCTGTAGTTTGAATGACAAAAAATATATGGAAAATCGGATGGTTATATATTCATGTATAGATATAAGAACTCGTAGATTACACGAGGCTTGTATTCAAGTTAATTTGTGAAGCAAGATAAATTGAGTAGTGAAACATAGAATAGTATTTGTAGAATATTGATAATATTTGTTTCATCAATTTCTTCTCTAGCCAACTCAGTTTGATTTATGCATTCTGCATATATAGCCAACATAGAATAGTATGAAGCAACTTATGTATATTCCGATGAGTTCATAGGTTAGCAGTTGGCTCTTCTATCTGCTGTCTTTCAACAAAGATTCATTTTGGCTTTTTCTTTATTGTGATATTATCTCGTATTATCAGCATGATGTGGTCTATGTACTCATCTCTTGCATTTTGTAATTATCATAACCGCCTTGTTTATTTTTTTTGGTATAGCAATGGAATTGCAAATCAGTAGCAAATCAGTAGAAGCGAAGTCCGCAGAAGAAGTGAAGTCTGCAGAAGAAGCAAAGTCTGCTGGAGGCTCTCCAACTCATACCCAAGGAAAGTTTCTTGAGTAATGTGTGTGGTGGCCATGTCGGTCACGAATGCTAGGATTGCCCAGACAAATCAAAGGGAATGGGAATGGGTTGTCTTGAATGTTGCGGCCCCGGCCTGTAAAAAGAATGACGATGATGATGATGATGGTGAGCAGCTCTATTGAAATGGTTAAATATTGTATCGTTTGTGGGTGTGTGGGTAATCACTGGGGTGATGACTGCCCCTGTTGGTATGAAGCTGAAGTGGATAATTCCAAGTTAAGTGAAGATGATGATGGTTTCTTTTAGAGGATCACAGGACTCCTGCTGGCTAGAGATGTTAGAACTAGATGGCTCATCATTTTTCTGATTTGAGCTAAGACTCAGTGTTTGAAAAGCTTTCTCAGATGGTTCACCATGTCTCATTAGCCTCTGATCAAAAGCCTTAAGTGTCCCAATCACATGATTCACATCTTGAACACCAAGAGTATCCATATCCCTAGTTTCCTCTATAATACAGATTATAGTATCATATTTTCTATTTAGACTCCAAAGGATCTTCTGGACTACCCTCTTCTCCGTAATGGATTTACCATAGGTTTTCATTTGATTTAGAATATCAGTTAGTCTAGTACTGTAATCATTTAGCAGCTCAGTTTCATTCATTCTAGTATACTCAAAATCTCTTCTCAAAGATTGAAGTTTAATAGCTCTAACCTTTTCTGAGCCTTTGAACTCAAGCAGCAGAACATCCCAAGCTGCTTTGGCTGTTTCTTCATTTGAGATTCTTGGAAAGATCTCGTCTGAGACTGAGTTTTGCAGTATGCCTAGAGCTTTTGTATCTTTCTTTATGTTTGTCTTCAGCTCCACTCTCTGAGCATTAGACATATTTTCAATTTCTGGAACTGTATAGCCTTCATCCACATAACTCCATAGTTCATGTGAGATGAACATGGTTCTCATCTTGATCATCCAGAAGTCAAAGTTCTCTCCACTGAAGATTGGAACTCTGATTTATGATGAGTTGCTTGAACTAGCCTTATTAGATCAGTACCTTGTGTTTGATTTTTTTTATTTTATTCAACAATTGATACGACCCAGTTGATATTGATCAACAGAGCTTTGATATCATGTTGAATATATTTGTAAAATTTTGATTGCTTCTACTTTGTATTTGAACAAAATATAATCGAAACCACAACATGTTGATTTGATTAATTTGCAGTAGCAAATGAAGCATGAACAGATCAACTTAGCCCAGCAAACTTGTGTACTTGAGTTTCTGAACTTGTTCACCTTTTACATCAACCAACACTTCCCTTATATAGGGTATAACGTACAAGATTAACTTACAAAATATCTAAGATGAAAGCATATTAAACTAGATTAAAAGTACTTTAGATACAAAATATCTACCTTAAATTTGAGTCGAGCAAACAGTAATGCAAGTGGTTGTAAAATATCTTTCACCGCAGCTAAGACTTTCACCACAACAAATTTTGCAACAGCGAATAGACTTAGTTATTCTGTGAACACTACTTCTCAGTGAACTCGCTTCTTACTTTTCCCAGCAGTGACGTCATCCTCGCGAGAACGCACTTTTAGAGAACATTCGCGACGAACTTACTTCACGAACTTTTCTTCGCGGTGACCACATCTCGCGAACGCACTCATCTCGCGAACATACTTTAGCAAACATTCGTGGATGGAGCAGGAAAGCATTAATTCTATCAATATTGTTCGTAATAGTTTGAATATGCCTGCAAAGCTTGGATACTCTCTTTCTCTTCCCATCGATCTTTTGTCATCTCAAAAACTGAATGGAAACGCCACATATAAAAGATATAATTGTGAGGGAGGCAATGAGTGAGTGTCTACTTTTAAAAGAGTAAGAGATAGAGACATCTTACAATGTATATTTCCATCGGTATTTTTGTCGTAGAATGAGGAATTGAATAACATTTTGTAAGCAAACTGTTTAGTATCTTCATCGGAGGAATTAAAGTTATAACTAGCATCAGAAAGAAGGAACTTATTGATATGCAATTGTGCTAAAAACAAAGCTCAAGCTAAAAATAGAAAAAGTTGTGTGTTGTTAGTGGAAATGAAAAGATACATACCGATGAACCATATGATGATTAGGATAGATAGATCCAGTGCCAAAGGATGCAAACATGTGAACTTGTTGATTCTGTACTTCCTTATCCACTATAAAAATTCGATAAATCTGTAAACCCTGCAACAAACAAAAGTTAGGAGCTACAAAAAAAAAAAGAGTAAAGGGGCAGATGTTCATTACCTTTGTTATATCATGTCCAGCAATAATAGTTCCAAAATTGTAGACCTTATTGATCTCACTGGTGAGTGTTTTAAGATAGTTCTCCACAAAAAGTGATACAGCTGAAACTTCAATTTCTTGTCCATCCTTCTCCATGTTACCTGCCTGTGTTATGACAAACGAGCCTTTAGCCTCTTTTCTTATACTTGGGTTCATTCTATAAAACTTAGTTAGGTGCTTCTTACCCATTCCAAGACATCCATCCTCATCTTATAGTTAGCCGATTTTGTACCCACCATTATGGTGTTGAATATATATTTGTAAAATTTTGATTGCTTCTATTTTGTATTTGAACAAAATATAATCGAAACCACAACTTGTTGATTTGGTTAATTTGCAGTAGCAAATGAAGCATGAACAAATCAACTTAACCCAGCAAACTTGTGTACTTGAGTTTCTGAACTTGTTCACACTTTTACATCAACCAACACTTCCCTTATATAGGGTACAAGATTAACCTACAAAATATGTAAGATGAAAGTATATTAAACGATATTTTGTATCTATAGCTTAATTTGAGTAGAGAAAACAGTAATGCAAGTGGCTGTAAAATATCTTTCACCGCAGCAAGTTTCGTGACAACGAACAGACTCAAACTTCGCGAACGACAGACTTAGTTATTCCGTGAATTGTTATTCGTGAAGACTACTTCTCAGTGAACTCGCTTCTTACTTTTCCCCGCAGTGACGTCAACTGGCGAACACACTTTTAGCGAACATTCGCAACGAACTTACTTCGCAAACTTTTCTCCGCGGTGACCTCATCTCTTGAACGCATTTTAGCGAACATTCGCGGATGGAGCAGGAAAGCATTAAGTATTAATTCTATTAAATGGAAATTATTTTACCTGATATTCTATACCACTTTCTTGCTGTATTGAAAACTTAAAAACAAAATATGAGAGAAAAATTATTAAAACTTAGATTTATCTAAAAAAGAAGGAACAATCACAGAGAAATATTTGGTAGATATCAAATTATAACTTACCTTTCATTTTCCAGTCAGGGCCAGGGCCTCTGTCGGTTACTCCCTCAGTCGATTCTCTAGAGTCAACAAAAACTTTGAGGTATGTTCATGAAAGAAAGCCACTGCAATTGTCCCCTTGATTTGGTCTAATGGGTCGTTCAAATTTGCCTCTGACATATTCTCACTACAATTCTTCACTAATGAGCTTATGAACGGACACTCAAATTCAAAACAAGTCAAAAGAATTCGAGACAAAAAGATGATAAATTAACTCAATGCATTTATGAAACGGGTTACTAATTGATGTTTGATAAATTAGACTGCAAATTGATATTTGTTAATTCCTCATCTTCATAAAACAGGTCATTTACTATATAAGAATAGTTGAAACCAAAGCAATAACCGAGATGAATAAACCGATAAACAAATCTCTCTAATGTTTTGCACTGTATATGGTACATAAGAGAAAGAATAAACAAAGGAGATGACTAAACAGGCAAAAAGAAACAAACAAAAAAAAAAGCAAACCTGAGATGATGAAGATGATATGTTGAAAAGACCAGCACTTGAACCTGAGGCACTTGACTTAATTGACATGAGAATCCTCTTCGCTTTTGGGTTTATTGTAGGTACAAGAACTATTTATGGTGTGTTGGTATTCCCATACGTACAAAACCTTGAAGTATCCTACGCGCTGATCTCAGAGAATCTTAAGCCTAGAAAGGAATGGACAGAAGAGGAGTTCGAAATAGAATTTGTGATTTCAAGACACGGAATTCCTTATGTACAACTTTATCCAAGAAGGAGAGGGTGAGAATCAAAAATTTATCGTTGTTGACAAAAGAGTTCAAAAATTTTATGAAAAACAAAAACTCCTTTGGAAACTCTTTGAAAATTTTTCCTAACAAACCTAAATGCTTTAAGTGTGGTGGAATTGGACATCTTGCTGTCGATTGTGGCAACAAGAAGTATAATTCACGTGGTAACAATGCTTTAAAGACCACATGGAGTGATAGTGATGAAGGGTCTCAATTATTTATCCGATGATTCTGACTTAGAAGATGATACTCTTGATGAAGAAACAAATGAAAAGTGTAAGCAATTGTATAATGCTTCAAAAATTGTTCTTCGAAAAAATTACAAACTTGAGAAAGAAGTTGAACAATTGAGAATGGAAAAAGAAAAGATTGAGCAAAAATTTGAAACTTCTTTAAAAGAATGGGATGAAGAACGTACTGACCTTGTTTGTAAGATTAAAGTTTTGCAGGGGGATGTCAAGTCTAAGGATTGGGACAAGGAACATGGTTATCTTATTAATAAAATTAAAGTTTCGCAGGTTGAAGTCAAGGCTCAGTCCACTCTAAATGTTTCACTAACCCTTGAAAATGAGAAATTGCAGGATGAGCTACTCAAAGTCAAGGAAAGCTTCAATAAGTTCTCTATAGGGTCTGAAAAGGTCTCCAAGATAATGGGCTTTGGTAAAACTCATGGCAACAAAGAAGGGTTAGGTTATGAAGGTGAGTCTTGCAAGCCTTTAACCTTTGTAAAAGGTGTAAAATGTAAAAGTTCATTGGATCAGTCACAAGCTTCAAATAACAATGATTCTGGTCCCAAGTTGCCCAAAAGATCAGAGACAAATTTAGTCCTTCAAAGCTTTATCCCACTTGTCATTATTGCGGAAAATTGGGACACATACGTCCTAGGTGTAATATACTTCGCAGTGTCACTCAAAATCAGAGGAAAGCACAAAAAATTAGCTCAACTGCATCGCTGTAAGCTGAGCTAGAAGAGCATCTGAAGTTGATTAGTAGGATTGCAGAGCGTATTGCAATCCCCAAAGAGCCGAATTTGAAGCAGAAGCAAATCTGGATTAAAAAATGTTTAAATAATTGTTTTTCTGTTCAAATGAAGGTTAAAAAAAAAACGATTATTTCCAGAAAACACATTCTGTCCTTGTATTTTCAGGGACAAGCTGAGTTTAGCTGACAGAAGAAGAAGAGAAAAAAAGAAAGAAAAAAATTAGACATCTTGGTCATATATATCAGTTCAAAGTTCAAACACAATAGACTGCAAATTGATATCCATTACGGAAGAAACATCAGATATACAGAAGAAAAGAAAAACCACACAATCTGAACAAAACAATTCAATTCCCGGGCAGAGAAATTTGAAACTGAAATAGTAAAGAGACTAAACCTTGAGACTACTATTTCCAAATTTTACCCTAAATATTCAAATTGAGACTTGGTGCTCTATAGTCGAGGAAGGGTTCAAGTCTCTGCAAACGGATTAGACCCAAATCCGTTTGGCGGTGCGGCTGTGGCTCCGCCGGTAATCGGAGAAAAATAAGGAGGAATGTCGGGGAATGAGGAAAATGTCCGAAAATGGGAAGCTAAGGGTTTAGGCAGGGTTTCTGTAGTTAAATGAGGGACGACGTCGTTATAGTGTTTCGGATTTTTTGGGCTTGAAGCTTCATTATACTTTTATTTTTTTTGAGGAAATTATTTATTTGCAAAATCATAATAAAAAGAAAAATAAGGAGCGGATTCCCGCGTCCCCTATTTCCATCTGTTTCGGTTCGATTCTCCATTCCCGGATAAACAGAATCTCATTCCCAAACCCCAAAAACAAAAACAAAAAAAAAAAAATCAGAAGCAGAAGCAGAAAACCATTTTTGGATTTCGGTTCCTCGCCGGCCACTTGTAAGTTCTTCAAGCTTTGTTCACCACCGTCGCAATTTCAATTTCGCTGGCGTTAATTTGATTGCTTAATCACTGTGTTTGATCATGGTAGTTCTAGGGTTTGATCTGAGGAAACCAAAAGATTCACCCTTTTGCTTATTTATATGGGAGCTGGAATTAAATGTGGGTTGGGTTGAGTGAGACGAGTAATGTAGTGGAAAATGAGGACTGATTCCGTCGGAAACCTTTTATTTCTTTGTCAATTTTTGTTGTGTGTTTGTAAAGATTGAATCTTTTTGTGCTTCTTCTGTGTTGCCTCTTTGACATTTGCCTAGTGGGCGATTCCTGGTTTTTGTTTTCATTTTATTGTTTTTCTCTCCAATTTTCATTTCCTTTGTTGATTCTTTCTCTCATAATCTGCTTGTTTTTAGATTAATTTGAGCAAGGGATTGTTATTAACTTAATTGTTACTACCCTCAGTGAAGAGAGATCACAGATAATGTTAGACTCTTTTGAAAGGAAAATACACAAAACAAGTATGCAACTAGTTTTTTTTCTTCTTCTTGTAACTAATGTATTGTTTCTGCTAGTGAGCAAGTATTAACTATCACGAATTTGAATATATTGGGCAAAGCTTTGGTTTAGAAGTGTTGCCTGTACAAGGGTAGAGGGGAATCAGTATATCATCTATTATTATGGTTTCATATGGTTAGGATTTTTGGACTTTTATTTGATACGTACTGATTATGTGAGGATATGTTCACAACTTGCTTTTAACACTCGGTAGCTTTGTGGGAAATGTGATAAGGTTGTATGAAGGTGGCTCTTGTATTAGTTACCGTGCTTTTAGTTTTGGAGGAATACAGAAGCTTTTGATGATTTAGAACAGTAATTGATGGAACTATAATGGTCAGTTGTTGATATAGCTTCTATAAGTAAGGTTTGAAACTAATGAGATTCCAGGAGTGGGAGCTGGGAAGTAACTTCCCCCCTTCTAAGCTCCTGGCCCATATTCATGGCTATTTTTCTTGTTAAGTACAAGTGATAATTCTAGCCCTTCCAATGGGCTCTTTTAAATCTGGATGTTTTACAGTTGTTATTAGGCTTCCTTACAAGTAAGAACCTTTTCCCTCTCTGCCTCTACACTTCATCCTCCGTTAATATCAATAGTGACATAAGTGTGAGGGGTCTAAGTCTACTGCTCAATCCTTCATGGGTGAGAAGGGTTAAGCATTGTTGAGATCTTTCGTCTGATTACGCATTTAGTTTTTTTTTTTTTCATCATCATCATGTTCACTGCTTTGTTCCTAATTAAGGGTGAAAATAGTTAAAAGTAGACCATGGGAGCTCCGTTTCACTTGCCAACCTGTGGTCTCTTTTTCAACAAGCCCATCTTAGGAAGAGAGGAACTGATTCATCATTTTATGTTCCCTGCTATGTTCTTCTTAATTATGGGTGAAAGTAGTTAAAATTAGATACACTGTGGGAGCTTAGTTTTACTTGCCAACCTGTGGTCTCTTTTTCAACAACAATGCCTGATGGGCATATCTACTTTCAGAAGCCTTATTGCAACTTGTCCGTGACTACTTATTTCTTAATGAGGAAATACCAGGCTATTCAGACTCAGATATCATAGAGTGCAACTCTTTTAAGCAATGCATTGACCAATTAATTTCGTTGTAGTCATATAATATTGTTTTCAGTCACCATTTCTTCATGAAGATAAGCAAGACTATAACATGATTAAAATCATATTGTTCCTTGCAGGGAAAATTTTTGAAAACCAGGGCATCCTTCTCTGCAGTATGAATCAGAATAAAGAAACAAGCTCTTTATCTTCGCCAGATCTCCCTATGAAGCGGAAACGTGGACGTCCACGTAAGGATGAGAATTTAGTTCATGAGCATGCCTGCAATACCAGGACCTGACAGTTTGAAGAAAAACAAGCAGAGTGCGGGTACTAACGATGATGTCGAAGATGAAATGGTGGGTCGGGTGGTTTCTGGTGTTATTGAAGGTTCATTTGATGCCGGCTATCTTCTGAATGTTGAGGTAGAAGACACAGACACTCAGCTGAGGGCTGTTGTATTTCTACCAGGAAAGTTCACTCCAGTCACTGCAGCAAATGATGTTGCTCCTAATGTTAAGATGTGCAAAAGAAAAGAAGTTCCAATACCAGCTGTCAACCTGCAATCTCATCTTTATGGTTCTGCCCGCCCATCAGAGCAAAGTAACAGGCAACCTTCTGACATGAAAAAGCAAATACCTGCAGTTCCAGACCAAATTCCACCCGTATTCCTCAGCGTGGCATCCCGGAGTCTCTTAGAAGTCAATCTTTCTCTGGCATCCTGGAGTCTCTTAGCCAACGCATCTTGGAGTCTCTTAGAAGTCGATCTTTCTCTGGCATCCCGGAGTCTCTTAGAAGCCAACCAACCTCTTTTGTAATTCCTCCGGTTGATAATTTGCCAAAAGATGATGCCCCTACCTTAGGAGGTAAAGTCATACCACAGCAACAGTTGGAGCCTGGACTTGATAACCAATCCACCCATGTAATGACAAAGTCCGAGAATGATGAAGTTGTTGAACAGGAAAAAGTGTTGGAGGAAGTTGAACCGGCCACAACAATAACAGAGCCAACTGGTGTAGAGGACAATAAAGAATCAAAAACAGAAACATCATCTGAACCAATTGGTGAGGTACCAAGCATAGACACAGTACATAAGGATCCTCCAATTCAACCTCAGGCTGTGGGTTCTGAAAGCCGTGCATTGGTTCAGGACGAAGTAAAGAGCCTGAATTTTGAAGTCAACCAAACTCCTGTATTTGCTGAAGCTGCTCCTGCAATGACTATCATACCAAGCGTTGAAACTGTATGCAAGGCTCCTCAAATTCAACCTCATGACTGTGGATGCTGAAAAGAGTCAATTGGTTGATGATGAGGTAAAGAGTGTGAACGTTGAACTTAATCAAACTCCTGTATTTGCTGAACCCGCAACCAGTTCTGTCATACTGGGAGTTGAGACTGTATGTAAGGATCCTCAAATTCGACCTGAGGATGTGGGTTCTGAAAAGAGTGCATTGGTTCAGGATGTGGTAAAGAGCCTAGATCTTGAACTCAACCAAACTCCTCTGGTTGCAGAACCTGCATTCACTGCCAGTAAACCAGTTGAGAATCTGATGGAAGAAGAGCCCGCACCAAAGCCGAGTCAGGTGTTGGGGGGAGGTACTGTTGCATCTATGGGATCCATTCCTTCAGCCATGGGTGAAACTCCTTCTGGTGCTGTTGAGTGTTGACAGTATGGAATGTGATATTGCAGATGCCATTCCACCAGCACAATATTACCATAATGTTTCATGTTTAGCTAAGTTACCAAACTTTATGGTGGTAAAGTTTTTATCAAGTGATTTGATTTCTTGTTGACTTACACGCATGTGCCTATATGGTGTATTCAAAAACTTTAGACAAGTATGCATCGGTTAATGTTTGTAATTGACAATTTGTATCAAAAAAATTTATATAAAATTGGTCATGAGCTGTTTCTATGTAGATGATGACCTTCGGCCAATTTATCTGTCGTGACCTATGATACATGGGATACCTAATCAAACTAGATGAAAATAACAGTTGGTTAAGGGGATGGAAATGAAGTATATTAAAGATGGAGCGCCGTTTCTGTAAATAATTTGACACCATGTCATTTTGGTTAGGCTAGGCCATGACTAGAGTCTAAAAGGCAAGATGAGCTCCTGAATCTCAACATTGTACACCATGGGTTTGCCCGGTTAAGTAGCTTGATAGGATTATAAAATATAAAAAATAAATAAATAAATTAAACCTCAAGATCATGACTCCTAGCCAAAAAAGAGAATAATAGCTCACAAATTAGCCAAAATTGCATGTTTTTATTTTCTCACCAAATAATGATTTCTAAACATTTGTTGAATTGACAAAACTCAAATGTCACAATGCAGTTTTTTTTAAAAAAAATTTCTCAAAGTTAGAAATGATCAAATTCATAAGAAAAAATTCATTCAAGATTTCAATATTTTATCAATTGAAACACGTTTTAAAACTCATGCTTTACGTATGGTAAGCTTCTGGTACAAGAGTACTTTTAAGAAAAAATAGTGTTAAAAAGACTCATGTTTCAGCATCCACGGATATACCCCGATAATAACTCCCAACATGCCAAACCATTAAACCCCATCTCTATTGAAATTTTGGATAAAATCGACAAAGAAAAAAGGTCTCAATCTTCTTCTCTCCGGCTGGACATCACATATGAACTTTAAGTCTACAATTGGTGGCCAAAATTCTTACCCTATTTAACTCTTTTATCTTCGGGCCTGGAGATTGATCGTGACTGGCTATAGTTTTCTATCTTATGTCACAAAAATAATAATCAACCAAGAAAACGCCTAGCAAAGCTAGCCTGCATTTGATACTTAACAAGTTAACATTACGGAAGGCAAAGCAAGATACGGGAGAAGCAAAACACAACAAACTTCTTAATTGTCTGCAAGATAGCTTTCCAAAAGAAACTGGAGTGATAACCATAAAAAATAAAAATAAAAAAAACTGAAAAAACGAACATCATCATCCGAAAAGCATAAATTGTGACCGAAATGAAAAAACCGGCCCAACCAGCCTGGTGCTACGGAGCTTTATCTAAGATTGTGCAGGTGAAATGGCATCTGCAATATCACATTCCATACTGTCAACAGCACCAGAAGGAGGTTCACCCATGGCTGAAGGAATGGATCCTACAGATGCAACAGTCCCTCCCCCTAACACCTGACTCGGCTTTGGCGCAGCCTCTTCTTCCATCAGATTGTCAACTGGTTTAATGGCTGCAAATGCAGGTTCTGCAACCAGAGGAGTTTGGTTGAGCTCAAGATGTAGGCTCTTTACCACATCCTGAACCAATGCACTCTTTTCAGAACCCACATCCTCAGGTCGAATTTGAGGATCCTTACATACAGTCTCAACTCCCAGTATGACAGAACTGGTTGCGGGTTCAGCAAATACATGAGTTTGATTAAGTTCAACGTTCACACTCTTTACCTCATCATCAACCAATTGACTCTTTTCAGTATCCACAGTCTGAGGTTGAATTTGAGGAGCCTTGCATACAGTTTCAACGCTTTGTATGGTAGCCATTGCAGGAGCAGCTTCAGCAAATACAGGAATATGGTTGAGTTCAAAATTCATGCTCTTTACGTCGTCCTGAACCAATGCACTGCTTTCAGAACCCACAGCCTGAGGTTGAATTGGAGGATCCTTACATACTGTGTCTATGCTTAGTACCTCACCAATTGGTTCAGATGATGATTCTGTCTTTGATTCTTTATTGTCCTCTACACCAGTTGGCTCTGTTATTGTTGTGGCCGGTTCAACTTCCTCCAACACTTTTTCCTGTTCAACAACTTCATCATTCTCGGACTTTGTCATTACATGGATGGATTGGTTATCAAGTCCAGGATCCAAAGGTTGCTGTGGTGTGACTTTACCTCCCAAGACAGGGGCATCATTCTTTGGCAAATTATCAACCGGAAGATTTACAAAAGAGGATGGTTGGCTAAGAGACTCCGGGATGCCAGGGAAAGATTGACTTCTAAGAGACTCCTGGATGCGTTGGCATTGAAGAGACTCTGGGATGCCAGAGAAAGATTGACTTCTAAGAGTCTCCGGGATGCCACACTGAGGAATACGGGGAGGAATTTGGTCTGGAATTGCAGGTATTTGCTTTTTCACCTCAACAGGTGGCCTGTTACTTTGCTCTGATGGCCGGGCAGAACCATAAAGATGAGATGGCAGGTTGACAGCTGGTATTGGAACTTCTTTTCTTTTGCACATCTTAACATTAGGAACAACATCATTTGCTGCAGTGACTGGAGTGAACTTTCCCGGAAGAAATACAACACCCCTCAGCTGAGTATCGGTGCCTTCTACCTTAACATTCAGAAGATAGCCGGCATCAAATGAACCTTCAATAACACCAGAAACCACTCGACCCACCATTTCATCTTCACCATCATCGTTAGTACCCGCACTCTGTTTGTTTTTCTTCGAACTATCAGGTCCTGGCATTGCAGGCATGCTCTCTCCGTGAACTAAATTCTCATCCTTTCGTGGACGTCCGCGTTTCCGCTTCATAGGGAGATCTGGCGAAGATAAA
>BDJD01009810.1:59417-94768 GCA_002564525.1 Rosa multiflora
CTTTATGATAGGACTAATTCGAAGATTAACTATGATGATCCATTAAGTTCAAGCAGTGATGAGGAACAGAATGTATCTGGAGGTATGTGTGCGAATTTGGTTATGTTTGTGTAAATGTGTATTTAGAGTTTTATTCAGGTTCTATTTATGTTTTGGGAGGATCATGGATCAGAATTTGCAATTTGCAATTTGAAGCTTGAATTGTCCCCCCCCCCCCCAAACAAAAACAATAACACCCTGCACATATTGAATCTGGAAGTTCCACCTTATCATTTGCTTGGAGTGAAACCGGCAGAAAATAAATACTTATATATGTCATAGTCCATTGACAATTGAATGATATGAGTGTTGTAGAGAAAAGGAATTTGGGAGAATGCAACTAGGCTGAAGTAATATTGTTTGGACTAGGCACACTAGAATTCTACCTCTTGCAACACAGAGACAATTTTTTTTCATCTTTGATGGGGAAAGATGATTGTCCCCCTGAAAAATCTTGTTATCATAACTGTATGTTGACCGTAGTCTATGGGTCTTCGTTGTAGTAATGATTTTAGACCTTTTACAGAGATGAGAATTACATAACTCACACAATATCTATGAACATTGGTATGGAGGAGCGTAAATCTTTGGGTTTGAGTTGGTTTGGTTGGAGGCCCGGTGCTTTGGGTATAAATAAGTTTGTGGAAGAAGTTTTGGGACATGGTGTTGGATTGGGGTGCTTGGCTTGCTGCTAATACCCATTGCTCCAAGAGATGCTACGGTGATAACCAATGGTGTATTGTCTTCTTCTTTACATG
Organism: Rosa multiflora; assembly: GCA_002564525.1. Lineage (NCBI taxonomy): Eukaryota > Viridiplantae > Streptophyta > Magnoliopsida > Rosales > Rosaceae > Rosa > Rosa multiflora. The sequence continues at coordinate 60,215 of BDJD01009810.1, forward strand.
TTGGTATATTTGGAAGTGGAGGAATAAAGGGGTGTTTGAGGAAAACTTTCAATGGCCACTGCTTCCCTTGAAGATTATCACTGACGCTGTTACTGAATGGTCTTTAGCCCAAGCCAAACCACCTGATTCAAATGTGAGGTCTGTTATTGATTTAAAATGGTCAAAACCTGATGTAGAATGGGTAAAACTCAATGTTGATGGAGCTAAATCCAATTCTGGTAACATTGGTGTTGGGGGTGTGCTTAGAGATCATAATGGAACTTGGATAAAAGGTTTTTCTTCATACATGGGATATGGCAAAGTCATCGAGGCTGAGGCTTGGGGGATGCTGCTTCTTGGTTTGCAGATGGCTTATCAATTGAATATCCCTAAAATTATAGTTGAATGCGATTCAGAATTTATTGTTCAGTTGTTGAACAATGGTGTTGATAACTTTCATCCTCTTAAGAGTGTTATCGATAGCTGCTTACAAATGAAAGTTGGATTTGAAGAATGCATTGTGGCTTATGTGTATCGAGAAGTTAACATGGTTGCAGATGTGATATCTAAGTGTAGTTTGGACACTGACATAGGCACTATCTACATGGAGCAACCTCCTGTAAGACTTTATTGAACTAGACATCAGCATTTTCACTTAAGCTGACATTGTGAGGAGTTTTGGAGTTCAGTTTGTAACATCAGTGAGTTAAATAAAGTAGTAATCAAAAATGATTTTATTTAATGCAATATGTTTTGAATTTGAAATTCAAATTGTGTGATTATCCATATCTATCCTTATCAGACAAGCAAAGAGGTTATTTGACAGTTTCTTGATGGAAGAAACTGTCTCAACCATTTTGTTGATATAAAAGGATTGTAACATCTGTATTGATCCCTGCAAGAACACCATAACTCATATTCTTTTGTCCCATCACAAAACTAAGACTAAATGGTGGATCTTGGAGAAGAGCAATGGACACAGGCACTCCATCATCACCAAGTCAGTATCACATACTACTTTTAATTTTGATTTCATTCTCATATTTGATTGCTGCAATATGGTGTTCATATGATCCAAATGTTTAAGTTACATTGAATGTCAATTCTAAATTTGACATAGCCATGTTAATTATATTGTATATATAAATCTATATACTTGCAAAGTCATAATTGATCATAAATCATTATTAGTTATATCTGCAGAAGTTGCATGAACAGTTTTTCAAATGTTCTTGCTGCGATAAGTATAAGAGTTGCTATATATGATCAAGTATTTGGATGTTCATAAATAAATTGCATCTATCACCTCCTCCTCAAATTATCAATCTCTTCCATGATGATTTGAGTGAAGTTCCTAGATCTAGGAAAGTTTGTAATGCCTTAAGTTAATATTCTTGTTTTTGGGTCTTTTTAGCCCCCATCTTACCAAAAAAAAAGAAGGTTTTGGGACTAGAGGAGGAGGGTGGTAGCAAGAGTTCGTTTTCGACGGCGATGACGTGGACCATGTAGAGGAGTCGGCCTCTCAATCAATGTCTGTTGGATCATAAGTTTTAGACTTTCAGACCAAAAAGTGAAGAAAAGAAATGGTGGGCCCACAAATCCAATTTGACCCAAAAAGAGAAAAAATAAGATTAGGGAAAGAAAAGGCCCACACGCCACGTACTAGTTAGTAGTTATGTCGGCTCTCTCTCTCTCTCTCACTGCGCGTATAAAATAGACCTATCCCAAAGAAAGAAAAAGACCCGAAACCCCCAATTCCAATCATTATGACCCTGTACTTGAGACAGATATCGGATTTGGACCTGGACGATCCCCGACGGTGGGAGCCACCAGAAGACGAGTCGCTAAGGTGGTTATGGGAGACGGGTCGTGTCTCGGTTTCATGTATGTTTTTTGTTTAGATTTGGAGTTTGCTTGCTTTGGTTCAATTTTAGTTTATAGGAAGTGTTTCAGTTTTCGAATGATCAGATTTTAGTCATTTTACAATTGCTCGATGATCAGATTTTGGTTCAATTTAGGTTGAGAAAGGACCACTGCTACTTGATAATCCTATCAAATTCCATTGCCTTGAGATATGATGCATGCTTTTTTATTTTTTATTTTGACCCACTGTTCAATTCTATACCTAAATTTTTAGGAAGTAGACAGTAAAACATGCAATCTGTTTGATTTATATTAAGAACATCTTAACAAACAGAAAGTTTCAAGTCTAGAATCGGCAGATTTAGCTTGTATATTGCTGAAAATTAGTTGAGGAGATCTTGTGTAATTGCTTTTATATTCGTCTCTCATAACTTTGTACTACTAGCGTTGTGCCTGTGTATCGGTTTGTTGATGGGATCATAGATGATAGCGGCGGCTACCTCTGCAAGCTTTGCCTTTTACATAATATAGTCCATCCAAGATTGAAGATTCTTTGCTGATTTTTTTTTTTTTTTTTTTCGTCTTCTGTCGACAGTGTTAGAATTGTTTTCCTTACATGAAAAACGATGCAACAACGCACAAGAACAAAACCCTCGTGACTGTACGCCTCGGGCGGAACAACAAAAACAAAGTCGCAGACGCCGACGCCTAATTCATGAATGTATTAATAAGGAGCTTCCTTTTTCAAGGAGACATGCAAAGGGACTTGGTTATCATCCTTGCGCAACGGGTGTTGATACTAATGACTCTCATGCAAAACCTTCTACTCATTCTGCTGTCACGTCCTGTAACTGTTGTGGTATCACCCACTGGCGTCGACATTGTCCAAACCGTGATCAACGTGCTCCAGTATTAGGATCAGAAACAAAATCAAAATCTGCTGCTGGCAATGACAACAGTTCATGTTAGACCAAAGAATAATCACAACTTTCAGAAACTAGCACATATGAGAATTGCTTATCCTAATCAACTTTATAGAGGACTCCGAAGTTTATTGGGATATTAGTTCTCTCACACCAAATTCTTGTTCTTTATTCTTATTCGGAGTTTGGTAAATCTTCAAAAATTGTCAAAGAAGTTGATCACAACTTTCAGAAATTAGCACACATGAGAATTGCTGATCCTAACTTTATTTTATTTTATAGAGGACTCCGAGGTTTATTGGGATATTCTTGTTCTTTATTATTATTCGGAGTTTGGTAAATCTTCAAAAATTGTCAAAGAAGTTGATCACAACTTTCAGAAATTAGCACACATGAGAATTGCTGATCCTAACTTTATTTTATTTTATAGAGGACTCCGAGGTTTATTGGGATATTCTTGTTCTTTATTATTATTCGGAGTTTGGTAAATCTTCAAAAATTGTCAAAGAAGTTGATCACAACTTTCAGAAATTAGCACACATGAGAATTGCTGATCCTAACTTTATTTTATTTTATAGAGGACTCCGAAGTTTATTGGGATATTCTTGTTCTTTATTCTTATTCGGAGTTTGGTAAATCTTCAAAGATTGTCAAAGAAGTTGATCGCAGCAAAGAATTTGAATTAATCCAAATAAAGCTAGGAGACTATTATGTCACTCATACTATTCAAGTACCAATCAATACTAGGCTACTAGCTAGAAGAGTTAACAAGCTAACGGTTAAGGGGAAGCAAGGTTGTAAAACAAATAGTATTACATGAAACCAACTAGGGGGTCGACAAAGAATCATCTAAAAAAAAAAACTAGGGGGTCGACAGTTTCTTCTGGCTTAGGTGAAATCGGAAGGTGGGTCTTGCTTTGATGCTCTTAAGCTTTGAGCAGCCTTCTGAATATCACCCTCACAGGCTACAATAGCTCTTTCAACCTCCTGTGTTGAACTCTTAAACCTTGCTTCCAGATCAGCAATCTGAGCAAGCTCTTCTGTTATGTCAGTTAAGTTACACAATGACTTAATGAGCGAGGTATGTGATTGGTAAGTTTTTGATGTTGATTGGTTTGATTCAGATTTTGGGTTTCTTTTTGGTTTTTGTGAAAATAATAGTATATTGAGACCAAAATCACATGTCATGATTCACAATATTTGAGCTCGACAGGAGATACAAAACTTAAGTAATACAGTACTAAAAATGTAGAAATCGAAACATTAAACTCAGACCATGTTTGAGGATATGCAGTAAAACTTGTATGTGGAAATGCTTCCTCTGTGGTTTGAGACATTATACTGAACTGTCTGAACATCAGAATGGCTGTAGATTTACCCTCTAATAAATGATTGATTGTCAACAGGCGGAACTCCAACACTTGCATGACAGTTAAATTTGATAATCTCTCTTACTCGTTTTATGTCTATGAATAATCCAAGAGAACTTTGCCTTGTAGTGAAATAATTGTCCAGTTTGTGGACTTTTAGGGATGTTGCTTGCATGGTCTTTTTAAAATTTTATAGACTGTAGAATTTATGCTCTCCATATCTATTAATTAATATTAATAAAACATGAGGATGACTTGCATTCCCAGTATGTAAGCCCTAGTACGTCCTTCTTGTGAAATGATCATGAATTACTATTAGGTATAACTAAAGCTTATACAAAGCATTTAAGATTCAAGTTTGGGTCTGGCTCACTTTAGTTTCCAGTAGTGATGTGTTAGGGTCCTAACCCGGCCTCGTTTGTTAGCTAGGAAATCAAATCTAGAATGTGAAATAGTTTCTCATTCCATTAAATTGTCGTGTTTGGTTAAGTCATAAGTCTGGAAAGGAAAGTAAAATAAATAAGTTGACAGGAGTTCAATTCCATAAAAGAGGCGGAATAAAAATACTATCTAGGGTGTGGTATTTCAATTCATTCACTCAATGGAATTGAAAATTTACTTGTTTAGCCCCACATAAAATCTGGTCAATTAATAATTCCTATCTCCACTCATTCATTTTTAATCTTCCATATTTAATTTGATTGGGCATTATTGAAAAATCATTAACAAATTAATTCTCTCAAACCATTTTCTAATCTCAAGTCTTGAATCCTTCCAAGCACCACAAATGGAAATGCTAAATCAATTTCATTCCATTCTTGAAAGGAAAACTAGTACAATTCATTTTCCCACCGTAACATTCCGGTCAACCAAACGGGACCTAAGAGAAATGGAAAAACAAAGGAAATAGAAAAGCAAAAGGAAAATTCAATTCAATCCTCAGATTGATTTTTACAATGCAACTGGACTCCAGCTATATAGTCAGCATAAACAATATCGTTTTACATAATTGGACCTAATATGGGCTTTCACAGCCGAAGAGCTATTCTGGGCCTCGACGCACACGTGGGCTTGGTTGATCATAGAATTGGGTCCTAACAACACCACCCCTCTTCAATTGAAACTTGACCTCAAGTTTAAGAAATATATTGCTGCTCCAACACAAAGCCAAGATCACAACCCATAATTTTTAAATCTCATAACAGAATTGATTGATCACAGAATTGGGTCCTAACATGATGGTCAAAGCTAATTCTTTGTTGTAGTATGAATAACAGATGAACTGCCATAACTCACTCAATCGAGGACTATTGCATGCTCACTTGTGCCTATCATCTTCATTTGTGTAACTAGGCTAGAATGAATCACTCCGTTGAGGATTATTGCATGCTGGACTTGCTCTCCATGACCTTATCTACATCTCATTTAATTGCCAAGTCGAAATTGCACTAATTCTTGAAGGAATAATGAAGTTGCCTTGGTGGTGTTGCAGATAGAAAAACTCAATGGAGTTGGAAATTGGAAGGACAAGGTGTGCGGATGTTTCTATCTTGCAATAACTTTGTGCTAGTTGCTCTCGAGTTCCCTCCACACAAGTGGCCTATAGAAGCAAATATATGTGCATAGCTTGTTAGGAGCCACAAAAGGAAATAATGTATGGTTGTTCTCTTTGTGCCAACTACAAAGACACTGATCCACACCTTATGAATTATGAGTAAACATGTGTATATCACATGCTTGTCAATGAAAGTTTGTGGAATGTTTCTTATGATTTTTACAGTAATACTATCTAACTTGTAATAAACCTTCTCTCCACTCTGGCCATACGCTTTGCTATCCGTAAAATAATGACTCACTAGTTAATATATAGTTTAAGGAATTTTAGGTATTTTTTTACACTTTCTTTGGCTGATAAAATGATTTTTGTTAAATATAGTATCTTGTGTGGTCACGAATGAAGATCTAACCGTTGGATCGTCATTTAACTGTGTTTATTGAATCGGTTGCTAAGTTAAGGTCGTATTTATTTAGGTGAATTGTTATTTTTGAGTTGTTACTAAGACGCAACTGGAAAACTAGCTTTCATAAAATTCAAATTTCCTCGAATACGCCTTTCACAATATTCTTCATTTTTTCATTTATTTTTGAAGAACTTTAGTATAGTATTGTTGACTTTCTGGTTAATGATTTAACTCCATCCTTCATACCAGTTGGCCAGTTTTGCACCTTCTGGTATTCCCAGGCATTGTCTTCTATAATCACCATGGTGATGACGGTGGATGAAGAACACACCCAGAAGCCGCACGTGGCGATGCTATCAAGTCCGGGCGTGGGTCACGTGACTCCGGCTTCCAGGTCAGCTTCCTTGCAATCACCACCGATGCAACACCCGCGCAGCTTCAGCTGCTCAACAACAACCCCACCCTCCCTTCCGATCTCCACGTCATCCTCCTCCCTCATGTTGATGTGTCAAGCAACGACGTCATAGCAATTCGGATTGTTCAAATTGTCCGAGAGAGCCTTCGTTCACTGCCCTCGGTGCTAACCAACTTACACTCACATAAACCGCCGCTAAAAGCTCTGATCGTCGATCCGTTTTGCATCGAAGCCCTCGAAACCGCCGCCGACCACTCTATCCCAACATATCTTTTCTTGACCGCCTCCGCTTCATTTCTGGCGTTGACCATCTACTTCCCTACGCTTCATGCAGTAGTCAAGGGAGACTATTGTAAAATCAGAGAGAGTGTTTTTCTTCGAGGTTGCATGCCCTTGTGGGCTGACGATCTTCTCCCTGATGTTCTGGTACCAGAAGTCTTGCCTCTATGCAACCGGATCCCACTCGTCAAGCGCATTTTCGTAAACACATGGGAAGAAATCGAGCCGGTAACGCTGAGCGCATTTAGAAACCACCCTTTCTTTGTCAATCTGCCGACACAGACGATTCATCCCATCGGACCCCTAACCAAAGACAAAGACGCTGACGTAGAATCGGAGCTGCTCAAGTGGCTGGACAAGCAGCCGTGTGACTCGGTTGTTTACGTGTCATTCAGCAGCGGAGGGACGCTGTCGGCGGAGCAGATGACGGAGTTGGCTCATGGGTTGGTCGTTGGAGCTGAGTGGAAAACGATTCCTCTGGGTGGCAAGACCTCCCAGAGCCGATGATGCTTCGGGAAGCTTCTTCGAAGCTGGTGTTGATGGTGCCCTTACGGCGTTGTATCTGCCGGATGGGTTTTCGGAGAGGACACGAGGGTCAGGGCTGGTGACGGCGACGTGGGCCCCTCAAGTGGCTGTGTTGAGCCACCCCTCGGTGTGTGGGTTTGTGACGCACTGAGGGTGGAACTTGGTGATGGAGAGCTTGGTGCACGGGGTGGTGATGGCGGCTTGGTCGCTTTATGCAGAGCAGAAGATGAATGCGAGGGCATTGGTGGAGATGGGAGTGGCGGTGAGGCCCGAGGCGGGAGGGGATGGAGTTGTGGGAAGGGGGGAGGTGGAAAGGGTGGTGAGGATGGTGGTGGAAGGCGAAGAAGGGAAGAAGATGATGAGGCGGAGTGTGAGGGAGATGCAGTGGAGGCTTTAGGTGGCGGTGGGTGTCTAAGTCGCTTAGGGAAGGAGTGGAGGAATGGAAGTACAAGTTGATGGAATGTGGGATTCCGTCTACAACTGTAGCTTTGTGATTCATGAACAGCATATGCCCCGTACGTAATGCATGTTTCATTTGATGTTTGTTGTGCTTGTTTATCTATTGCTTGATGAAGAGCTTTCAACTTAATTTAATTTATTTCATTTGATATTATTATATCTCATTGAAGAGTTTTCAACTTAATTTAATGGATATTAATAACATAATTGGATTAATTGCTAGTTGTTTCTGTAGATTGATATGTGAACATGGACATGCACATACAAATAACATTAATTTAGTAGAATTATTTGGTGGATAGTTTTGGTCTACGGTTTATGAATATAACTGACCACATGGGATTGTCGTAATTTATCTACGGACCATCCATAGTAACATGAAATTCTAATCTTTGTGCATTATTAATCTTTGTACGGTTTATGAATAAACAATGTGCATTATTAATTCCTAATCTTTGTTGCTTGACTCAAAACAATCATGTGGAACAAAGGAATATTACAAATATCTCACATTGCGATCATATAACTAGCTTAATGGCTGGAATGATGTTTCGCCAATCAAATCCTAAGTTGACGAAGATAAAGCATCATGTAATAAGTTACAATTCTATGGTATTATGAGAGAATAATATAGTGCGCAATTTTTTTTTAAGAGATAGCGTAACATCATATAACTTAATGCAACTCATTTAAGTGAAGAACAAACTAACAGGAAAACAAATAATGTATATATTGTCCACGAGTATTTAAAACATTTGATCATTTTGAAGAAGAATTGTGCTATTTTAGCATTAGTTCAAAGGATGGTTGTATTTTTTAACCTCTTTTGTTTTGAATGTTAATTAATTGTAAAAAATGATGTAGACATTTCTAGCACATGCACGTTCGTTTTCAATCTAGTTATTTATGTTCTATACCTAAAATTGTTTCATTTTGACTGAATTTTAACAAATTCCATAGTAAATGTTTCTGTTTCTAACGATCTCTAAGAGTTATTTAAGTTGTCAAGACATTCTCATTCTAAATAAATTTCTTCGCACCTATCTCTTTCTTCTTCTCACAAAGATTTTCATTAAATTGCACTCATAACTTTTTTCATTCCAATGGAAATTAACCGCAAATTTTCGAAAGACCCAGAAAGCTCACCCCGACTTCCAATTTTAATTAACCCTAATTCAAACCCTTATGTTCAACAGCCAATAGGATCACATTACATTTCTAAAGTTACCATCATCCAACTCATAATTCTAATGGTTACATTTGGGACAATCTTATCCTTGCCTTGTTTTTTCACCTCCATGTCCTTGGTTCCCCAAACTCCTACTTTCCAACTCAACTCTCTTTTTCTTTCTAACTTTAACATCTCAAACACAACATTCTGGGCTGACTGGGATGTAACCCTTAAAATAGAGAACTCCAATTTGGTCCCAATAGTTCACTTCAATAGCATAAAGGGCTCGATTTCATACAACAACTACTTCTTGCAATGCACTCAATAAAGCCATTTGATTTGGGATATAAGGAGCATAAACCGGTGCACATGAAGATATCAAAATATCGAACAATGACAATGAACAGATGGGTTTCAGACGAGCTTAATAGGCAACGAGATTAGAATGCAGCTGTGAATTTCAACCTGACAATGTTGTTTCAGCTACATATACGACACGTTGGTTGGGAGTCGAAAAGGTTGTATTGAACCCTCAGTGTTTGGACTTGAGGGTTGCCTTCCTTTCTAAAACTGGGTAGGGAAGTTGGGTAAATGGAGGGCCAATGACATGCTCACTTCCTATGTTGTGAGCTGACTAAAACCGATTGCCCTTTTTCATTTCGTCCCCGAAGTAGAAGCAAGCTAGCATTATGGTTTGAAAGTAGGAGATGATGGGGTGTACTCAAACAAATCTGTTGCTGTGCATTTGCCTATTTGGTCTTGTTTAATTTACTTGCTTTCACAATTAAAATTCACAATTGAGACTGAGGTGAAATTAGCTTCTTGCTATATAAAGGACCATTGAAATTTTTTTTTTTTTGGTTAAAACAAGAGTCTCTCGTCCCTTGAACCATAAAAATTACAGACAAAGTAAACATGCAATTTATAAGTTACTGTATATTTGTTTCCTTCTAGACAGATTTGTTTAGTTTTACGTTTACTCATGATATCTATCAAAACTTTTATCACTAATTTTGAGAATATTATTATTTTTCTTTTTTATGATTTTTGCCACCACTAGAATTTCATGTCCCAACTCCCAACTAATATTTTAGGAGTGATAAATTTTGACAAAAACTATAATAGAATGCGACAATTAGTAGGTTCGATAATAAAGTATTATAATATGATATATGACAATATAATAAGTTATTCTGATTATGGATGTAAATGAATATAAACGGATTTCCAAGTTGCATTATCCGTAATACTGATGGTAATTCTTTAGTTGCAACATGCAGGGTGTCGGGTTCTAGAGGTACATTAACTGCAGAAACTACTGCATTAAGAGAAGGTCTTCATACAACTTATCTTCAAGGATTCAATCACGTTATAGTAGAAGCCTGGAAGATGACTCCAAGTTACTCATAGACTACATATATGGAAGGGCTACGATTCCTTGGACTCTGAAAATATTAATCTGAGATATTAAAGATCTAACTGAGAAATTTTAAGTTATTATTTTTAGACATATATATATATATATATATATATATATATATAAGCTAATTTTGTAACCGATCATCTAGTTTCATTAGCATATAACCTTAATAATTCTAGAATATGGTCGTTCTCCTTACCCTTTTCAATGTACCTAGCGTTTCAGTTGGATAAGCTGAGAGAGTGTGTCTGTCGTGGATTTTCTGTTTCGTTGTAATTTTATTTTGTCATAAAAATACATACATATATATATATATATATATATATCACTTTTCGGTCGCATATCCATATCTCAACCGTTCAGTTTTTAGGTACTAATGTATAGATCATCTCTGCAAAATTTCAACGAAATTGATGGTCTTTAAGGTATCTAACTCGCTTAAACCAATGGACGAACTGAATCTGTCCAACCTGAACCGTACTAGCTTTAAGGCAGTTATCAATGCCTTAACGACCATCAATTTGGCTGAAATTTTGATATATATATATATATATATATAAACGGGGCTGAAACTGAAAAGTCGAGTTCGGGTTTTGGCTGGACCCAATTGGACATGTAGTTTTTAGCGCTAGGCCTGGACTAAGATCAAGAGAAGGGCAGGGGCTCGACGCCTAACTTTCTGTTGCTAAAGAAAAAAAAATTACAAACCCTTGTAGTCTGAGACAAGAAAGGGAAATTTTATTCTCTTTTTTTTTTTAAAGGATATATTGAGAATTCTTAAGTTAATGAGTAATATCAAAGTACGAAAAAGGAAAAGGAAATTAAACACGAAAGATTTGCCAATATTTTATATGTACAAAATTACATATATGCACGGTTTAATTTAAGGGAGCTATTTATGACAGGAAATACCAGATGTCTTTACAAATGTGTAGTAGCGACTAACGAGATATTCCTGAAGGTTCCAAGTGGAGATGTACTATATCCAATGCAAATGACAATGTGTAAAGGGCAGATGTGGGCAGAAAGAGGTTGGCCAGAATTTGCAAAAGTTTACTCCCTAGAACATGGATACACCTCAGATTTTAATTACGAAGGCAAACATTCGCTTTTGAAAGTAGACCTTTATGATAGGATATGATGGTCCATTAAGTTCAAGCAGTGATGAGGAAGAGAATGTATCTGGAGGTATGTGTGTGAATTTGGTTATGTTTGTGTAAATGTGTATTTAGAGTCTTATATATTCAGGTTCTATTTCTGTTTTGGGAGGATCATGGATCAGAATTTGCAATTCGCAGCTTACATGGTACTGAAACAGTTCTTGTGTAAGTTAGAAAGAAATAAAACTAGTATAATATGGTTTGAAATTAAGTTATAATGAAGTCTTGGGACTAAAGGCCGAGGGTGGTAGCAAGAATAACTTTTGGACGGCAATGATGTGGACAATGTACTGGGCTACCAGAGGAGTTGGCCTCTCGATCCAATTTGACCCAAAAAGAGAGGTCATTTGATCATTCTAATCATCCAATCCAATCTCATCTTCATCCAAATAGAGAGTGAAGAGTGTCCGCTCTAAGTTGAGAGTGTTGTAGTTGTTAAGTAGCAAAACAAGTGTGAGAGAGAGTTTCCTTCAAGTTGTGTTCTTGAAGTTGTGTATCTCTTGTACCCACCTTATCATAGTGGAAGTTCTTGTTGTTGCTGCCCCGTGGACGTAGGCACCTTGCTGAACCACATTATATCAGGTGTTTTCTTTCCATTACTCTTTTATTTCTTTGCATATTATCCTATTGTGGTTGGAGTTATTATTTCTATTCTATTAATTTTCCCAACAAACCCAAAAAAAGAAAAGAAAAAGAACCACCCTGCATATATTGAATCTGGAAGTTCCACCTTATTAGTACTCAGTTAACTTTTTAATTATCATTTGCTTGGAGTGAAACAGGCAGAAAATAAATACTAATAAATACTTATATATATGTTATAGTCCATTGACAATTGAATGATATGAGTGTTGTAGAGAAAAGGAATTTGGGAGACTGCAACTAGGCTAGTAATCTTGTTTGGATTAGCCACACTAGAACTCTACCTCTTGCAACATAGAGATGATTCTTTTTCATCTTTGACAGGGAAAGATGATTGTCTCCCTGAAAAATCTTGTTATCAAATAACTATCTGTTGACCATAGTCTATGAGTCTTCGTTGTATTAATGATTTTAGACATATTTAATTAACATGGATAAGAAAAGTTATAGTCTTTGTTTTATTTTTTTGGTCTGGACAAGGGACTCGAGAGGAACGAGAATATATAATAAATTGGCTTCCAAATGTGGGGGATGTTTCTTTTACAGAGATGAGAATTACAGAACTCAGACAACATCTATGAACATTGGTATGGAGGAGCTTAAATCTTTGGGTTTGAGTTGGTTTGGTTGGAGGCCCGGTGCTTTGGGTATGAATAAGTTTGTGGAAGAAGTTTCGGGAACCTAGCAAGAATAAGTTTTGGACGGCAATGATGTGGACAATGTACTAGGCTACAAGAGGAGTTGGCCTCTCAATCAATAGACCGTTGGATCTAAGGACACGACCAGATAACACGACTCGAACCCCACACGAAAGAACCTGCACAAGTAAAAAGCGGGTCGCCAGCGGGTCAACCCGTCATGACCCATTTAATATACGGGTAGGTCGCGGGTCAACCCGCCAACACGAAGTGAACCCGTATAACCCGATTATGCTATATTTCTTCTTGAAATTATGGACGTTAGAGTTGGAAGTATTTGAATCCTAGGATTGGACAATTTGAAATATTTTGCTTCATCATTATTGGATTTAATTATTTATATTATTCGTCTTATGGAGTTTTTAGTGAATTTAATCAATTTATGCATTTTTTTGTTAGTTAAATAGGTTATAGTGTTAACCCTTAAATGAGTCATTTTGTCCAACACGACACGATCTATTTATTAAATGGGTTAAGCGGGTTGGAAACGGGTAACGCGTTTAATAAATAGGTTGGGTTTGAGTTTAAATTTTTAACACGATTAATAAATGGGTTGAGATTGAGTTTGTTTCTTGTGACACGACATATACCTTGACCCGACACGAACCCAAGACAGCCCTAGTTGGATCATAAGTTAAAGTGGGAGTCCAAATTTCAGACCCAAAAGTGAAGAAAAGAAATGATGGGCCTCTCAATCCAATTTGACCCAAAAAGAGAAAAAAAAAAAAAAAAAAAAGACGGTGGATCAGGTGGGAACAATGAACATTCAACCTACAGGCTTCTTAACCAAAATAAAAACACAAAAAAAGATGCACGGTTTGGGAAAGAAAAGGCCCAGGCCCTGAACAGAACCAATCAAGTTACGCCACGTTTTCATGTCGGCTCTCTCTCTCTCTCTCTCTCTCTGCGCGTATAAAATAGACCCAAAAGCCATAGGTCTCAAAGAAAGAAAAAGACCCGAAACCCCCAATTCCAATCATTATGGCCCTGTACTTGAGAAATCTATCGGATTTGGACCTGGACGATCCCCGACGGTGGGAGCCGCCAGAAGACGAGTGGCTGCGGCGTTATTGGGACATGGGTCGTGTCTCGGTTTCATGTATGTTGTTTGTTTAGATTTGGAGTTTGCCTGCTTTGGTTCAATTTTAGTTTATGGGAATTGTTTCGGTTTTCGGATGATCAGATTTTGGTTCAATTCAAATTCCATTGCCTTGAGATATGATGCATGCTTTTTTATTTTTTATTTTGACCCACTGTTCAAATTCTATATCTGAATTTTTATGGAGTAGACAGTAAAACTATCTGTTTGATTTATATTAAGAACATCTTAACAAACAGAAAGTTTCAAGTCTAGAATCGGCAGATTTAGCTTGTATATTGCTGAAAATTAGTTGCGTAGATCTTGTGTAATTGCTTTTATATTCGTCTCTCATAACTTTGTACTACTAGCGTTGTGCCTGTGTATCGGTTTGTTGATGGGATCGTAGATGATAGCGGCGGCTCCTTTTACATCATATATTCCATCCAAGATTGAAGTTCTTTGCTGATTTTTTTTGTCTTCTGTCGAACAGTTTTAGAAATGGTTTCCTTCCATGAAAAACGATGCAACAACGCACAAGAACCAAACCCTCGTGACTGTACGCCTTGGGCGGAACAACAAAAACAAAGTCGCAGACGCCGACGCCTAATTCATGAATGTATTAATAAGGAGTCTCTTCTTTCAAAGAGACATGCAAATGGACTTCGTTATCATCCTTGCACATTGGGTGTTCGTACTAATGACTCTCATGCAAAACCTTCTACTCATTCTGCTGTCACGCCCTGTAACTGTTGTGGTATCACCCACTGGCGTCGACATTGTCCAAACCGTGATCAACGTGCTCCAGTATTGGGATCAGAAACAAAATCAAAATCTGCTGCTGGCAGCGACAACAGTTCATGTGAGACCAAAGAATAATCACAACTTTCAGAAACTAGCACATACGAGAATTGCTGATCCTAATCAACTTTATAGAGGACTCCGAAGTTTATTGGGATATTAGTTCTCTCGCACCAAATTCTTATTCTTTATTGTTATTCAGAGTTTGGTCAATCTTTAAAGATTGTCAAAGAAGTTGATCGCAAGTTTCAGAAACTAGCACATATGAGAATTGCTGATCCTAATCAACTTTATCGAGGACTCCGAAGTTTAATGGGAAATTAGTTCTCTTGCACCAAATTCTTGTTTTTTATTCTTATTCGGAGTCTGGTAAATCTTCAAAGATTGTCAAAGAAGTTGATCGCAACAATTTATTTGAAATTTGCACAAGAATATGAATGAATCCAAATAAAGCTAGGAGACTATTATGTCACTCATACTATTCAAGTACCCATCAATACTAGGCTACTAGCTAGAAGAGACTTAACAAGCTAACGGTTAAGGAGAAGCAAGGTTGTAAAATAAATAGTGAAAAATAGTATTACATGAAACCAACTAGGGGGTCGACCGTTTCTTCTGGCTTAGGTGAAATCGAAGGTGGGTCTTGCTTTGATGCTCTTAAGCTTTGAGCAGCCTTCTGAATATCACGCTCACAGGCTTCAATAGCTCTTTCAACCTACAGGGCTCTTAAACCCTGCTTCCAGATCAGCAATCTGAATATCACGCTCACAGGCTTCAATAGCTCTTTCAACCTACAGGGCTCTTAAACCTTGCTTCCAGATCAGCAATCTGAGCAAGCTCTTCTGTTATGTGTAACAATGAGCGAGGTATATGATGGATAAGTTTTTGATGTTGATTGATTTGTTTCAGATTTCGTGTTTCTTTTTTGTTTTTGTGAAAATAATAGTATATTGAGGACTAAAATCACATGTCATGGTTCACATTTTTTTGCACCACAAGAGATACAAAACTTAAGTAATACAGTATTAAAAATGTTTCTAACAATAAACTCAGACCACGATGCAACTATTCGCCATTTTACTCATACAAGGTTTAGGCCGAGAATACTTCTTCTTTTTTAGACCATCTTAATTTTTCAAAAGTTTATTAGCTAATGTTAACACAAACTTTTTAGTAGTCTAGATTGCTACTTAGGAATGGGGTTCACGAAACCGAAAACCAAAAAAAATCAAACTGAAGTCGGGTACTAGTTGGTTCGATTTCGGTTTCGACCCGTTAGAAACCGAACCGAATCGCGAACCGAAAATGCCCTATCAACCAAGGAACAACATTGAGCCCAAAAACACAAGACCCACGAGCCCAAAAGTCCAGCAATAGGTCCGTGTCAGACACGAGACAGCTATGAATTGCAGCCACATACAAACCCGAACTCATTTCCACCTCCATCTTCGATTTATCAGTCGTCTCTGGAAAACCTCTCTCTTCCCACCACCACAGAGCCATGGCTTCTCTCTTATCCAACGGTATCTCCATCTTCTCTCCCCAACCCACTTCCGACCCCCCCAAGTTCCCAAACCCCTTCCACCCCAACTTCCTCAAGCTCCAAACCCACAGACCCTCCTCCTCCCGCGTCGTCAAGGTCCGCGCCGACGTCAGCTACGACCCCACCACCACCTCCCCCGACCCGACCGACAACTCCCCAGCTAAGCTCTCAGCAATTGAGGAGTTTCTCCGCAACCGCGACTACGACAAGAAATTCGGGTTCAACATAGACATAGATTCGATTTCGATTCCCAAGGGGCTGTCGAGGGAGACCATTTGTTTGATCTCCAAGATTAAAGAAGAGCCGGTTTGGATGCTTGAGTTTCGTTTGAAAGCGTACGAGAAATTCCTGACCATGAAGGAGCCCAACTGGTCTGACAACCGATACCCACCTGTGAATTTTCAAGATATGTGTTACTATTCTGCGCCCAAGAAGAAGAAGAGCTTGAATAGCTTGGATGAGGCCGACCCGGAACTGCTCAAGTACTTTGATAAGTTGGGTGTGCCTTTGAATGAGCAGAATCGGCTGGCGAATGTTGCGGTTGATGCGGTGCTGGACAGCGTCTCGATCGCCACGACGCATAGGAAGACTCTGGAGGAGGCTGGGGTGATCTTCTGTTCGATTTCGGAGGCGATTAAGGAGCACCCGGATTTGGTTAAGGAGTATTTGGGGAAGGTGGTGCCGCCTGGGGACAATTACTATGCTGCTTTGAATGCTGCAGTTTTTAGTGACGGCTCGTTTTGTTATATTCCCAAAGATGTGAAATGTCCCATGCAAATTTCGACTTACTTCAGGATCAATGCGCTGGAGACGGGGCAGTTTGAGAGGACTTTGATTGTGGCGGAGGATAGGAGTTTCGTGGAGTATTTGGAGGGGTGCACAGCTCCTTCTTATGACCGGAACCAGCTTCATGCCGCGGTGGTGGAGTTGTATTGTGCTGAGGGTGCGGAGATTAAGTACTCCACGGTGCAGAATTGGTATGCTGGGGATGAGGAAGGGAAGGGAGGGATATATAATTTCGTTACCAAGAGAGGGCGTTGCGCAGGGGCGAGGTCTAAGATATCGTGGACTCAGGTGGAGACAGGGTCTGCCATTACTTGGAAGTATCCGAGTGTTGTTCTGGAGGGGGATGATTCTGTGGGGGAGTTTTACTCGGTGGCTTTGACTAATAACTATCAGCAGGCAGACACAGGGACAAAGATGATACACAAGGGGAAGAATACAAGAAGTAGGATTATTTCAAAGGGTATATCAGCTGGGAATTCAAGGAACTGTTATCGGGGCCTTGTGCAGGTTTTTTCACAGGCAGAGAATGCTCGAAACTCCTCACAGTGTGATTCAATGCTTATTGGAGATAACGCTGCTGCCAACACCTACCCATACATTGAGGTAATTGGCTTTGATCTTGTCTCTTTTATTTATGGCGTTATGGTCGTGTATGTTCTGTAATGTAGTACAACTTTGCCTATTGTGTGATGATTCTTATTGGATGACATCTTTGCATTACTTTAGGTTACTCTGCCATTATGCTGAAGCATTTCCTCCTGCATTCTCCCCAAAAAAAAAAAAAAATTTGTCCAAAATCATCACAATTGCCTTCAGCGTACCATACGTTTGCCAAATGTATTTTTCTTGGATAATTTTGTTGAGTTGGTTCTTAGAGATGGAAGGCATGATGAGCTTGGTGTTTTGTATCGCGGTTGCTTGTTTGTGATGCTTTCCAGATGGTTAACAAAATAGTTAGGGTTTGTCGAGAAGGTTAAAACAGGTTCTAGCAACTGGAAGTGATTTGGTGTTTATATTACTGTTCCATTGATTATCTAGAGTGTTCAGTCATAAAGGCTAACCATGACCATACATGTTTACAAGCATATTCTTGCATTGCAGTGTGGGTTTAAGTTGAAAGTTATAGGTAATTGATGATGGATTAACTGGAACATCCTTACCTGCTACTAGTTTTTTAATTTTCAGCCGACAAAGACATGTTTGAAGTTTTACAATCATAATAATTGCCTTGCAATTGGCTGTTTTGGTATTAATTGTCAGTTTGATTATTTTTGTTTCCAAAATAATTGTTATGTTCTTCCCATTATGTTGTTGCTTGTCTTCCAGTTAGTGATCGTGTAATGTAAAACTATCATGGAATATGCTTTTGTTCCTCAATGAAATCATTCTGTACTTGTTAACAGGTCAAGAATCCCACAGCTCGCATTGAACACGAAGCCAGTACCTCCAAAATTGGTGAGGACCAGCTATTTTACTTTCAGCAAAGGGGAATAGACTATGAGAAAGCCATGGCTGCCATGATATCTGGTTTTTGCCAGGCAGTATTCAATGAGCTTCCTGATGAGTTTGGGTCTGAGGTGAATCAACTGATTGGCTTGAAGCTGGAAGGAACTGTGGGGTAGATAATTGTAACAGGACATATAAGGTGAGTCAAGCAAATCCAATCTTTTTGTCAATGGGTGTAAAATCCAAGTAGTTTGCAAGAGACCTTGTCCTTGTACCTTATAAGATGGCTAGAATATGTGCAGCACAAGTATGTACATAAATATTTGATGTAAATGTGTATCCTCTGTTGCCAGATTGTCCCACAGTAACTTGTTGAGATAGAAGCACTAATAACGCGCAGAAAACATGTTGTGACAGAACTTTGCTTCTTGTTTGGCATTAATGTGCTGGTTATGAATTACGCTGTAAGCTCAAGAATGTGTCAAAGTTGCCCATTTTACAGTTTTGTGTTGTTTTTACTTTTAATACTCAAAGGTTTATTGGATAAGTCCGGTACAGTTTTGGTGTTAGAATTGCATGAAATTTGTGAAATCTAAGCAGTTTCGGCAGAATAACACTGTAACAAAGGCACCAAAAGAAAATGAAAAGAACAAAGGAAACTCAGATACCAGTTGTAAGTTTTTATT
The DNA here is from genome assembly GCA_002564525.1 of Rosa multiflora. Classification (NCBI taxonomy): domain Eukaryota; kingdom Viridiplantae; phylum Streptophyta; class Magnoliopsida; order Rosales; family Rosaceae; genus Rosa; species Rosa multiflora. The sequence goes on from BDJD01009810.1 coordinate 79,420, forward strand.
GATAACAAACAAAAGTACCTCAAAGATTTGGGCAAAGATGGTGTTTATGTAACCTAAATCAAATTGGAACACCCCACCCGAAAAAAAAACACCCCCAAACAGAAAAACAGCATATCTGCTTAAACTGAATGTCAGACTTGAAGAATGTAGCCTACTTGCAGTTAGGTATTGACAAACAAAGCAGAAATTGCTTTCGGCTGAGAATCTAAGTTGGCTGTCCTTGAATAATACGAGTTTTCAATACACTGACAATAATCTGTCTTCTGGGAAGAACATACATGAACTGTGGAACGTCCATCAGTTTTTGACTTTTTGCATACTACTACACCATTTCTCCTCTAGCTTTTGGTTTTAGGTGTGGATCTTTTATGAGACAAAAGCATAAGCTGATCCACAAAGAGCATTTGATTTCATTCACTCCAGTTGTTGCTTTTCTTTCTCCAACTGCAAATCTAATTCCTCAAAACGAACAATCCTACCTTGAATCTCTTTCATTGCTGCTCCAGATATAGCCTTAATTGATATTTAACCCCAAAACATATACTCGTTTTGTCCCAACAAAAAAGAGCCTATACTTTCTAAAAGGGGAGTTGAATTTGTACTCCAGGTTACAATCTGCATCCATAGCCCTCCTATTGTTCTGTTTTGTCTTTCCGACGTCTCTTCACAACTTATAATTTTTCTTATCTGACAGTCTGCTATTCCTTCACTGCTCTTGCCTCTTCTCATTTCCTTTTCCTATTTCTCTAATTCTCTGTCATCTTCCATTTTTACATCCATGAAAACAATTCAAACAAACAAAAAATTCAAAGGTTGATGTTGTGCTGGATTAGACAGCTGTAGAGAGCAAGTCAAATATGTGCATGACTGTTGGATAGGAAATCTGGATTCTGGACAGGAATATGGGGTTACAAATACAAAAGACAAGGGTCATTTGGAACGTAGTTAACTCTAGGAATCAATAACTTTCTCAGCCGGTGGAAAACTGGATATGTTAACTCTGTATTGGTTGTCTAAGAATCAGCCGCCTTAATACAAATTTGGTTGAACCTTCAATATGTTTACCGAAAGTTTGATCAGTCGTCTGTAGGTAGGGTAAAAAGACTACCATCTACTCTAGTATATAAAGACAAAGTTTGACCAGCCGGTGGAATAGTTCATTAGTTGTTTTGTTGACTTGACATTTTTATTGCTGGAGCCTGGAGATAGTTGTCTTTAATTAAACCAGCTAGCAGATTGGCAAAAGGCACAACCATTCTGCAATTTTTACTTCACATACATCACTTGCTGTTAATCATTTTTCATTGTGATCCAGTTTCTAATACATACAATGGCTGAAGCACTCATCTTGATGCTTCTAGAGAAATTGGTTTCTGTAACTTTTCAACTCACAGAAAAAAAGGTGAGACTGGTTTTGGATGTTGAGAAAGAAGTTGAAGAATTCACTGGAAATCTTGAAGCAATTCAAGCTGTGCTTGAGGATGCGGAGCAGAAGCAAGTCAAGGATGCAAGCGTGAGGAATTGGTTGGATAAGCTCAAGGAAGTGTCCTTTAAGATGGATGACGTGCTGGATGAGTGGAACACTGAAATTTTGAGACAAAAAGTTGAGAATCAAGAAACACACAATGAAACTGCTCTTGTTACCAAGAAGAAGGTATGGATCTCTATACCCTCTCATTGCTTTTGTTTTGGTCAAGTCAGTAGGGTAATTCTTCGTCGTGATATTGCACTCATCATAAAAGATCTGAATGATAAGCTAACTGTCATTGCTAATCAAAGGCAATCATATAACTTGCAATCCATAGAAAGAAGCGCGGAACAACCTGAGCGAAAGAAGAGTTCATCTTTTGTTGATATATCCAAAGTTTTTGGTCGTGACAATGAAAAAGATATTTTGATAAGCAGATTGTTGAGTGAGAATAGTCAAGAAGAGAGGGCGCTCCTTGTCATCCCTATCATAGGCATGGGAGGAGTTGGTAAGACAACTCTTACCCAACTAGTGTATAATGATGAAAATGTTAAATCCCATTTTGAGATGAGAATATGGGTTTGTGTCTCCGACCCTTTTGATGAGATCAAGATTGCCAAAGCCATTACTGATGGTAATGGTGTTTCAAATTCAGATGAGTTAGAAGCTGTCTTGCAATGCATGTCTAAATCCATTGAGGGGAAAAAGTTTCTCCTTGTCCTAGATGATGTATGGACCCAAAATCATACAAAGTGGGAACAATTAGAGTTACCTTTAATGCAGAATTGTGGTCAAGGTAGTAGAATAATTGTGACCACAAGAAAAGAGGAGGTCGCTATTATGATGGGAGCAACCCCTCACATGATGCACTTGAAGCAGTTGAGTATGCAAAGCTGCTTGTCATTGTTCAATCACATTGTGTTTCTTGATAGGAAAGAGGATGAGTCTACTGTCTTCCGAGCTATTGGTGAGGGAATCGTGAAAAAATGTAAGGGTTTGCCACTTGCTGCAAAGACTTTGGCGAGTCTCATGCGCTATAAGAAGACAATGAAAGAATGGCAAGATGTTTTGGACAGTAAGATTTGGGATATAGAAGGGTTTGAACAACAAGTTTTTCAACCACTATTTCTCAGTTATCATGATTTGGCCCCTGCTGTCAGACGTTGTCTGTTATACTGTGCTACATTTCCAAAAGATTATGTGTTTGATAAAAATATCTTGATTGAGCTCTGGATGTCACAAGACTATCTTCATTCAAGAGGGAACCATGAAAAAGAAGTCGTTGGTCAGATCTTTTTTGATAACTTAGTAATGCGCTCTTTCTTCCAAGATCTTGTGGATGATGAATTTGACAAGCTTACTATGCGTTGCAAAATGCATGATATTGTTCATGACTTTGTGCAGTCCCTCACTGAGAAAGAGTGTGTCATTATGGAGTTATCCGGTGCTAGCAACAAAACAGAGCCACTAGTGAGTAATAAGTTGCGCCATTTCACCTTAATGTCTGCACCTGAGTTCCCATCTTCTATGTCATCTCAGAATTACAAGAATCTGCGTACTCTCACAACTTTTAATTGCAAAATTTCTGCCATAGACTTGAAGTTAATTTCAGAACTGAGATGTCTAAGAACATTAAATTTGAGTCACAATGGCCTCCAAGAGCTTCCAGAGAACATTGGTGATATGATACATTTGAGGTATCTTGACTTGTCTTTTAATCGTTCTTTGAAGAAATTACCCACCACTTTAGGTAATTTATTTAATCTGCAAACCTTGCGCCTTCTGCGCTGCAGGGCACTTAAAGAACTCCCTAAGAGCATGGGAAACCTGATTAGCCTAAGACATCTTTACATTCAGTTTTGTGATCAGCTGAAGTACCTGCCAAAAGGGATTTGCAGATTAACAAGCTTGCAAACACTAGACATGTGCCCTGTTTATGGCAGTGAAGATGATGAAGCATTCAAGTTGGGGGATTTGGGAAGCTTGGACCAGCTTCAGGGTGCTCTCACCATAAAAGTTTTGGGGGATGGGAAGGATGCAAATGAGGCTGAGAATGCCCGTCTGTGGAATAAAAAACAACTTTTTTATTTGGGAGTTGATACTTGCAATGAGGACAACATGAGAAGAAAAAGCAATGTGAAGATTTTGAATCTCTTACAACCACATCAAGATTTAAATTCTTTAGAGATTTCTGTGTATGATGGCACCACCTGGCCTAATTGGATAATGTCTTTGTACAATTTGAGAGTACTTAGTCTTGATTCTTGTATGTGTGAATTTTTGCCTCCTCTTGGGAAATTACCATTCCTTGAGAAGCTGTCAGTGAGCTATATGAGAAGACTGAAAAGGGTTGGAGTTGAATTTCTGGGGATAGAAGAAGCTCAAACATCAAGAAAATCATCTAAACGTACTGTTTTATTCCCAAAATTAAAACAACTTCTGTTTTGGCGATTGGGGTGGTTGGAAGAGTGGAGCGGAATGGAAGGGTGGAAGGAAGAAGATTCTGACATTACAATAATGCCATGCCTTTCTAGCTTAAGAATTATGGAATGCAAAAGCCTCAAATTGCTGCCAGACTTCTTGCGAAGATCACAACTGCAGAGTCTTGAAATCATTGGATGTTGGACTCTTGCCAAATGTTGTGAAGAAAGCAGAGGAAAGGAGTGGCCCAAGATTTCTCATATCCCAAACATCAAAGTTGAATACTGGGGTAATTGGTTCTTGTTATTGATGCATTATTCATTCACCATATTTCCATTTCACTTGTGATCATTATCATATTTTTATGCTTCTTTTGTCTAGGGAATATGTAAGTGGTGGCAATATCGGTCTTCTATAATCTTCCGCCAACACATATTCTTCTAGTGAAAGGTAATGTTCTTTGTTTATATTATACTGAAATTTACTTCATTTTGATATGTCTATTATTTTAATTGTATGATAGCAACTTCTGGTGTGGCTGGAATGATTTGCAGTTAGTTTGCATGTGATTGCCATGGTATTCCCTGTTTATAATATCCTTGCTGTTATCTTCTTTCTTTCCAAATTAGGTTATCTAGAAAGACTTCTTCTTTTTTTTTCTTTTTTTTTTCACATAGATGTACTGATGGAGCATTTATAGTTACATATGGAGCATATATGTGTATACATTGGAAGAAGAACTACATGTTGTGAACTAAGTTTCAACTACGAAAGCGGACATCCCTGTCTGTTTTCTTTGTATTGTTCTTAAACCATATCTGACATATCTTTACAAGTCTGTGAAGTATATATGATTTTCTAATACATCACTCTTTGTCCGTCTGCAACGTTTGGAGACATGCATTTCAAATTTTGTGTAAAAGATTTGAGTTTTAAACTGTTCTGTCATTGTTGATGTAGTCATTACATCTTCTTACTGCAATCAAATAAACACAGACGCTATAGTTGCTTATTTCTTGGAACTACCAATATAGGATTTACCTCCAGCTAGAGAAAAGATTCAATCTCAACCGACACACACTGTGCTGCAGGATTGTCAAGTATTGATAGACGATCAAGAAACTTGACTTTCCTTTTCCTATCCTCTTCACCTGATTGGTGAGGCTCGTACCGAGGTAGTTTTTCTTCTTTATCTAAAGTAATCCCCATGAAATAGTTTAAAGGCTTGATTTCACACTTACTAGATGTCAAATTCTATATCATTAGGCTGATATCTAATTTCCAAGGCAAGGCATTTTCTTTTTGTAATGGCTGAAACTTTTGTGGCACAGAAGAGACTGAGAAGAGTGATGTATCCCAAAAGTCTCGTTAGAGGACTTCACTTTCAAGTTTCCAATATAAAGTCATCGGAAGACCATATTTTGATTTGGTATATATACACAAACAGACACAAACACTTTAGTTTCTGGTAAATTTCCTTGGATAAATGATTGCAAGAATCCAAAATTCTTGATCCAGACCTTCTGAAAACATTGATTTTAGTACAATAGTAGAGGCAGTAGTTGCATTATTACCTGGAGAACGATTTCCGGGGGTCATTCTGCCTCTTGTCATAGGTCAGTAAGAGTTGAGAAGTAGCTTAATTAGGGTAGGCAATACAAATTTCTCTCTCATGCAGTACTGTCTACAGTAATTGCAAGCCTTACATTCTCAAACAAGCATTATTTGCTGATGAACTTTAATTACCATTGAGTAATGGATAGGTTTGATACCTAAAAGATGCCCTTCATGATCCACATATTTCATGCTTGTTCTACATGATATTAAAATTTTTTATTTGGCAAACAATGATTCACCAATAACCAATGTAATGAGTTCATCAACCTGTCAACAGGCTGATGAATAACCGTGACCCTATATTAAATTATATACCCAAGATGAGAAGGTAATGGGTCCAACAGTTCATATTAATAATCTTGTTCTGATGTAGTGATGCTTAAAGAGGAGCATTAATGTACATGATACTACCTGTTATTCTAGGTCATCGCAAAATCTATTATACAAGGCAAAGAATACAAGAAGTAGAGTTATTTCAAAGGGTATATCAGCTGGGAATTCAAGGAACTGTTATCGGGGCCTTGTTCAGGTTTTTTCACAGGCAGAGAATGCTCGAAATTCCTCCCAATGTGATTCAATGCTTATTGGAGATAATGCAGCTGCCAACACCTACCCATACATTGAGGTAATTGTCGTTGATCTTGTCTCTTTTATTTATGGCATTTTGATCTTGTCTCTTTTATTTATAACGTTATGATCGTGTATGTTCTGTAATGTAAGATTCTTATTAATTGGATGACATCATTGCATTACTTTACTCTGCCATTATGCAGAAGCATTTCCTCCTGCATTCTTCCAAAGACTAAAAACATCCTGGTTTTTAAGCAATGCTAGAATTGACGGACCTCAAAAATCTCGACCCAGTTTTGTTTAACGATTTTTCAAAGTCAGAAAACCGGAAAAATCATAAAAACCAATTGCGTCTGGATTTTTGAGGTCTGCCATTTGGAGAAGCTCCTTTTAAATCATCACAATTGGCTTCAGCGTACCATACATTTGCCAAATGTATATTGCTTGGATAATATTGTTTATTTGGATCTTAAAGATGGATGGCATGATGAGCCTGGTGTTTTGTTTCGAGGTTGCTTGTTTTTGAGGCTTTCCAGATGGTTAACAAATTAGTTAGGGTCCGTCGAGAAGGTTAAACAGGTTCTAGCAATTGGAAGTGATTTGGTCTTTATCTCACTCTTCCATTGATTAACTAGAGTGTTCACAGTCATAAGGATAACCATGACCATGCATAATTACAAGCATATTGTTGCATTTAAATGTGGGTTTAAACTTTAAAGTTGAAAGTTATAGAGAATCAATGATGGATTAACTGTGCATGTAAGGATGTTTTCTAGTATTTTAATTTTCAGCCGATAATGACATGCTTGAAGGATTACAACCATAATAATTGCTTTACAACCAAAATAATTGTTAAGTTCTTCCCATTATGTTGTTGCTTGACTTCCAGTTAGTGCTCGTGTAATGTAAAACTATCATGGAATATGCTATTATTCTGTTGTTCCTCGATGAAGTCATTCTGTTACTTGTTAATAGGTCAAGAATCCCACAGCTCGCATTGAACACGAAGTCAATACCTCCAAAATTGGTGAAGACCATCTATATTACTTTCACCAAAGGGGAATAGACTATGAGAAAGCCATGGCTGCTATGATATCTGTTTTTGCCGGGCAGTATTCAATGAGTTTCCTGATGAGGTGAATCAACTAATTGGCTTGAAGCTTGAAGGAACAGTGGGGTAGAAAATTGTAACAGGATACATATGATGAGTCCAGGAAATTCAATCTTTTTGTTAACGGGCGTGAAATCTGAGTAGTTTGCAAGAGACCTTTTACCTTATAAGATGGCATTCATGCAAAGTATGGAGATAAATATTTGATGTAAATGGGCATCCTCTGTTGCCAGATTGCCCACTAATAACTTGTTGAGTAAATGAGCATGCATAGATAAATATTTGATGTAAATGATTAACCTGTTGAGATAGAAGCACTAATAACGTGCACAAAACATATTGTGACAGAACTTTGCTTCTTGTTTGGCATTAATGTGCTGGTTATGAATTACGTTTTAAGCTCAAAAATGTGTCCAAGTTGCCCATTTTACGGTTCTGTGTTGTTTTTACTTTTAGACTGGTAAAAAAAAGCAGAGTACTTCAGTTAAGTCTGTTCAGTCTGGAGTCCGGACTGAACAGAACTACAGTTTTCGGTGTTAGAATTGCATGAATTTTGTGAAATCTAAGCAGTTCTGGCCGAAACTAAGATAGCACTTGTAACTCGTAAGTTTTTATTGATAAAAAGAAGGCACCTCTAAGATTTGCACGAGAATGGGGTTCATGTAACCTAAATCAAACATACAGGAAACAAAACACTGAATTTCAGACTAGAAAAATGTAGCCTAAATTGCTTTCTGCTGAGAATAGAAGTTGTCTCTCCTTGAATGATATGACCTGTTAATAAACTGCCAATAATACTACATCTGGTTTCTGGGAATAACATACATAAACTACAGAAAGTCCATCCTTTTTTGCATTCTACTAATGCATCCTCCTCTAGCCTTTGGTTTTAGGTGCAGATCTTTTATGAGATAAAAGCGTAAGCTGATCCACAAACAGCATTGATTTCATTTGCTCCAGTTGTTGCTTTTCTTTCTCCAACTGCAAATCTAATTCCTCGAAACGAACAATCCTATCCTGAATCTCTTTCATTTGCACCTCTGTAATCCCAGAAATTGCTCTCTCCACACCCAGCCCTTCCTTCTCCAGCTCCGAATTCGCATCCACAAAAGCGCCTCCCATCGCATTCAGTCTAGCTTCAGTGTCTCCATTCGACACAGCATCACCTCCCGTCACCCCCCGAGGTCCAACACTCATCCTACTTGTTTCATAATCCGCCTCACACAGGGTTGTCACAGCAGCACGAGCAGCAGCTTCTGCAGCCTTTACACCCGCCAAGGCAGACAGAAACGCAGTCTGAGCCATGATCGGGTTGCTGGCATCCGCAAGAGGCGTGAGACGCATCCTCTTACTCTCCAAACCAACCTCATCATCCCCATTCCCCTCCTTCAACGGACTCACACCACTACCATCCAACCTCTCGGAATCCAAATCATCTATCGGTTTATCAGCAAAAGGAAGCTTGAGGAAGTGAGCCACACATTCCTTCTCGCTTCTACCAACATGTTGCGCAACCTTCCCCCAATCATCGCCATAATGCATGAGTGCTTCTAGCAAATGCAATGTGTCTCTATCTGCCCAACCATCCCCAGTCTCCTCATTAATCTCAACCCTTCTAAAATCCGAAGAATTCACACCAATCTGATAGTTCCCACGAACATAACATCTTGCACATAGAGTCATATCATACTGAACCAAACAACATTACACCAATACATCAAAATTCAAGTCTTTTTCGCCGCGAAAATCGAATTAACCAAACTCAATTACTGCAGTGAAGGAATGAGGGATACCTTTTCGGAAACAAAGCAGGCAATGCTGCAGAGAGACTTGCAGCCATTGCAGGTCCTCTTCTTGTCCTTGTTAGGGGCAGAAGCGTCTTTTGGACCGGGCTTCGGCGACTGAGCCCCGCCGTGCGCGGCGGCGGATTTCGCGTCCTTCTCCTCCCATTTCAGCGACTTGATCGAGGGAGCGTAATTGATCAAACCCCAAGCCTCGAGGAAATTGAAGACCCTGTGGATGGAGCCGACGTCGCCGACTAGGGTTTTGCGGACGTCGGTGAAAGTGAGGCGGCGGCCGGGGTTGGAGCGGTAGTGCTTGATGATGTGGTTGCGGTAGTACTTGTAGAGGTTAGGGTTTTTGGCCGGCGAGCGGGAGTTGAAGAATTCCGGGAGGGATCGGCGCTCGGTCTGGTAGATGCGGTCGAAGGAGAACCAGCTGGAGTAGCTGGGGATGAAGATGGTGTCGGCGTCGGAGGTCGGCGGCGGCGGTGGAGGAGGGCGGGCGGTCGTGGCCGGAATCTCGGGCTTGACGGCGGCGGAGGAGGATGTGGAGGAGGGAGGAGGATTGAGAAGATTGAGAAGCTCTTGGATGGATTTGGTGGTCATTGGGAGATGTGAGAGGTTTAAAAGTGGGATATGGGCTTTTCTATTCTTCTCTCTTTTTCTTTTATCACGAGTTTAGGGCTTGTTTTTCTTTTATAATTCACGAGTTTAGGGCTTGTTTTTCTTTTTGTGTTGCTGTTTGGGAAGAAAAAATATATAAAAAACAAAAAAATTATTTCAGGATGTGTTTGGGACGTGAAAAGAAGAATATGGTGTTTTGTAAGATAAATTATCCATAAAAATAGTTTTGCAAAAATTACCTATGTAATTAATTTTGAGGGATGAGTGCGGAAGCTTGAGTAGCATGAAGAACCAAATTGGCAAATTCCAGTGTTTAAGTATTTTGAGGATGATTGTGGTAAGTGGTACAAAGGTTTTATTGCTATGATAGTTTGTGTGGTGGGGATTTTTTGTTTTGTTTTTTTTTTTTGTTTTTTTTTTTTTGCGTTGTAATTGACTTGGTGCAATGTCATTTTGTAATTGTGGAGGCCAATACAGCTCAATTTTATTTTATTAAAATTCAGATTCAACCCAATTTAAATATATTTGATAGTAATCCACTCTATATACGATCTTATTTATCGATACAAAATATTTATCGTTAGAAATTCTATATCATGTATATTTACATATTCTAAATTTGCTAATGAGTAGTTATCATGGCAATTATTGTTCACGATCTTCTTCAATTCTCATGACTCAGATACTTCTCAAGGTTGCTATGCAAAAAATATTCCGAATTGTTATAGTTTACTTGCTGTTTTAGAGTGTTAGACCTTCTCATATATCACTGTGTATTTCATTTCTAAATTACCATCCAAATAGAAAAAAAGATTATATTGAATTTGCTAGAGATATTCCCTAGTTAAAATATAGCATAGGCGCAACTCTTGGACAATAATGTATTTTCTAACGTTATAATATTCACAAAGACTAAATGCACTGGCCACCGACTGGCCACCGACATTAGGTTTTCTGCTAAGTCACTGGGACTTGTGGAGACGCCGGAAGGGATGCTAGTCCCTGCAGAGAGGATGATGCCTCAGGAATATGTCTCCGAGGGCCCAACCACCAAGAAGAAAAGAGGCAGACCTTTAGGGTCCCGAAACAAGAACCCTCCGAAGCCAAAGACCTCAGTCTCTGCTGAAGATGTGCTTTCCCACCTCCACTCGGGGAAGACTGCTAGCCCTAGCTTCAAGGGCAAGGAAAAGATGTAGCCGTTTAGTATATGTTGCCTATTACTATGCTTGTTCATAGTACATAGGCTCACTAGAATAAGTGAGCATGAATTGTTTTAATGGATGATCTAGTCTATGTATCACCGTGGTGTTTACATCGCAACTTCTTGACTATCGGTATATGATAGCGGAAGGATATGTAATGGTCATTCTGGCCTTACTGTTTTAATGACATATATATGTTTAATTCAAAAAAAAAGACTAAATGCAGCACATACCATATTAATTAGATAATTTAAGTTTCTTCTTACATCTCAATTTTTTTACAGCCTGATATACATATTATGTATATGGTTGTACATAATTATCAACTCAGAACAATTCTCTTACATGATGTTATTGATATGCCAATAATAGATGGGTCAGTTTTCAACTATTCATCTATTAATCGTGAAATTTTGAGCCGTTACTCTCATGTTCCTTTTTTTTTGACAATCTCATGTTCAATCTTTGATAGCGAGAAGCAAAAATGAAAAGAAAAAGGAAAGTGGGCCTTGAAGAGTTTGTAGGCTCTGACAGCGGGCCTTTCTTGAACAAAATTGGGTCTTTGCAACTGGCCTGGCAATGCATTGGGCAGGGCTTTGAACAGTTGGGCTCGTATCATATCCAATTTTTTTTTTTCTTTTCCTTTGGACCTTTTCTTCTTCTCAGTTGGGGATTGTTTCCCCTTTCTTTTTTAGGTAAGTTTAGAGCTATGCCATTCAAACTCAATTTTTTTTTTTTATAACACTTCAACATCATATGGAAATTATTTTACGCACGGAATGAATAGTTGCAATAAAACACACACATAATATAATTTTTTCCTTTCTTTCTTACAATAAAACAGTTACAAATTTTTTATATGAAATCATTGAACCTTAGCTCACGCCAAATGAATAGCTACTAATTGTTATATCACTATAAGAAAAGAATCGTGGAGGGAAAGAGTACGAAATTGAACCAAAACAACCTATCAAACAAAATCGCCAAAATATTAAACGCAATTATGCAAGCATGGTGTACTAATATACTCACCATTAACGGACGAAACGTCATCTTTTTCTAATACATATGACAGATATATATAAATACACTTGCATAATTTTCAGGCTTGAATTATAATAATACTAACGTTGTCACTGTTGTTCTTGTCAGGCAGATCGAGGCCGGTGGAGGTTAGGGCTCAGGGTTGACTTGAAAATTGGAAAGGCACTGTGAAACCACTTGTATATTTCAAAGCCAATAAGCCATCACTCTCTTTTGACTCGATATTCAATTTGTTTTTTCAAAAAGATCCTTCATGCCGGTGGAGGTTTCTGTCTGTTGTATACATGGCAAGCCTCATGTTTTCTCTCTACCCTATTTGACTTGAAAGGCCATCTCACTAATGGCCGCCGGCATGGCCAGCCAGCCTGCAACTTTTCCCAGCTCCATTGTACTAATTTGACGGTGTGCTTGTTTATATTTGGAAATTATAATGATTTCGGAAATTACTACTTAAGTTGATTATCCGAATAATAGAATGGATATGTAGGTGGATTGACAAGTCAAATTCGATATTGCTCATATATGATCGGAACATTTGATCGTAAATTAAATTTCAAATGTTGGTTAACATGCTATGATGCCGATTCAGTGATATATTAGATCTAACATGTAACATGACATGCACGGATCATGGCCGATCATGCATAAAACATACCACCGATTCCGGATGCATACGAACCTAACTTATTTGTTTTGCCTCACGGTTGTGGCTACATTATCTTGACATCATGACGGGTAATTTCTGGATCATCAACTACTCAACTTACATCATCACAGAGCGCTTTAGACCACATCTCTAACAAGATTTCACACCCACATTCATGTACCTATATAAACGCTGATGATTTTGATTAAGATACACACTTTTCAATGTTGTACTAATACATGTACTAAAGTAAATGCATGCACTAATAATACTTAAGTTCTGAACTTCATTCCCAATACCAGTCACAATATATCGTTGCTTTGTGAATTGATCACCTTAATTACCACATGGTTTACATATGTCTATGTGTCATTCCATTTCCCTTTCTGCCTGGTTGGAAAGTAATGGGATAGCAGATATGTTCACAAATTATTCATAGTTTTTGGCCAAAAAAAAGTCAACTCCCTCAAGGCAATCGTATAAAAAAAATAAAAAATAAAATAAAAATAGAGTCTTCCATACCAATGATACCATGCCGGCCGTACTGTCTCATAGTTGACTGTCCTCTCAACCTTCATATAATAGAGTCTTCACACAATGTTTGGGCAGTGGCATGTAATGTACGTATGGTTTGGTTCTGCTAGCTAGACTGCCCATGTATCAACTATCTAGGCTAATTAATTTGTATCATTGTATCTAGGCTAATGAAGTATTGTGATCGTGTGTCCGTATCATATTTTTGGGATTGCTATACAACGACATGAATTTGAAACAGTGTCCATGGGATCCCAAAAATATGAACAATTTGAAATGTTATTGCCGGTCTGTAACAGTGTTCATGAGAGAATGAAAACTTTGTCAAGATGTTTTTGTTGTTGTTTTTTGATGAACTGGAATAACTCGATCTTTTATTTCTTACAGTTCAAGAAGTTATATTCGGTAAATGTACATATTATGAAATTTCAGGAGTTGCGATTAATGGATGCCCATGGGAAAGCATGAGCTTAACTTAATTGGTTGCTCAAATAGTAACTTAGAATTACAGGCACATAAAGTTCATGCTAGCTCAGTCGCTTGCCACTCTCTTTGTGTGATGTATTGTTTCCCTCCCTTCATGCTTGGCATATTGGCATGCACGCGCGCCCTTTAATCATCTCATTGATTAATTGCATCCTATTTCATGCAATATATAATCTTATTATGCAATACAATTTTATTTATTTATTTTTATTTTTTTGGGGTGGGGTGTTCATTGGTACTCTTACTAATCAAATCAAGTTGATTAGCAAACTATTATTGTTGGAAACTTGTGCCTTCGATCAATTTGATTGATCAGCTTTTGAGAAGAGGTTCTGCTGCTGTTTATTAGAGTCGTCCCATTTTTCCAAACGCTTTTTACTCGTGTCCACCTGAAACAACCGATCCATTCAATTCTCACAACAAAATATATCGCGTAGCTTATTCCACTGAATACTGTGTAAGTTAATTAATATTTAGTGAACTAATTAAGACTGGACAGAAAAGGGTAGGGATTAATAGAAAAGAACAATTCTTAGGTTCACTCTTAGGGTGAATGAGTATATTCACCCTCATTGTCGATTAACGCATAATAACTTTATGATTTTCTAATTCAACCATTCATGTTGTATAACATAATACAAAAATTAGTTTTGTAAAAAATCAATCAAATTGAAGACCTTTCAGTTATTCATTTCTATGAAATACATGAACGGTTCATCATAATAGTAGTAAGTGTTGTTAGAACCATCCATTTGTTTGATTCAATTAGATAACTGAAAGGTCTTCAATTTGATTGATTTTTTACAAAAATAATAGACAATAGGGGTGAATATGTTCATCAGCCTAAAGGTGAATATGTTCATCACCCTAAAGGTGAACCTAAGAATTATTTAATAGAAAATGGAGGGAAGGGGCTAATCCAAGGTAAAGCTTCCATATATTCAAGTCATTTATGTAATTAATTACGTACCTCTTTAATCCAGTCCGTACGAAATGTTACCCACAATAAGATGATGGTCTGCATCAATGTTCCTCCTATCATCCCTGACCATATTCCCTGCATCCATATATTAAGTTGTGAACTTTTTTGGTTATCTTTGACTGATTCATTTGCATGCATGCAGTGCATATAGTATGTGTACGTACCTGAGCACCAAGATCGAACTTAAATCCCAGAAGACAGCCTAATGGGATTCCAACCACGTAATAGCATCCCACATTCACATATGCCACAAAGGTTTGCCACCCACACCCAACAGCCACCCCTACAATAAACAGTGATCAGAGATATGCAAATCGATCACTACGGAGGATTCAGTACCACCGCTTAAATATTGTCACCGGTCTATATTTTTACAAGGAAAAACATCACAAACCATGTAACAACTTTAGGCATTTTTACACTTTAGTATACCAACTTTCATAACTATCATGTTAGTATATATATTAAGTTTGTTCAAATCTTTCATTTTGGTGTACGCCGTTAGCTTTTCCGTTATTTATTATTATTTAAAAAAAAAAAAGTTGGCAAAGCGTAGTGGGCCCATATTTTTGAGTTTATTTGTTTGATATATTGCAGCTATAGATGTATCCTCTGCACTTGAATGTAAACAGTTATTTTCACTATTCATAATCGCACATTTAAATTGTATTCTGTCTACAATAGATTTACTTGCAAACTGTCGAAAATTTGATAAAGATTTAGCAGAAAAGCAAGAAAATTTGAGAAAAGCAAAAGACTATAGAGGTAGACTCAGTAGAGAAACTTCAGAATACTAGGAATGAATTTTCCTAGTACAAAAAAAATATTTATAGAATTGAGAAAAATATAGACCGGTGACAATA